>JAPSES010069484.1:0-11013 GCA_029822895.1 Maxillicosta whitleyi | reverse complement strand
CGGAAATAGCAAGAGTTTTGACAAATGGCAGCATCACGGATGGACAACAAAAGTAAATATCAAATTAAACATTTTTTTATTTAAACTATCAAAATGTCACTATATTATATTCAAATGTATTTCGCATAGATATATGCATTAATTAATTTTAAACACTGTGTTTAGAATATGACATAAATAATATAATAGTCAAATATTAGTATATTTGGAATAAATGTAGTTTATTTATGTGTTTATCAAATAAACCCAGAATGACGGCAGAAAACCTTGTCACTTTCCAAACATCCACTTGTTAAACTTGTTAAACCACTGTCAAACATCATCATCACACAATTGCTCTACAACACTTCTGGAAAGCTGTTAAATAGAAAATAATTTGTCTACAGCCCTCGGAGCCTCTTTCTGCACTACAACTAATAATAGCCAAAACAACAAAGACACAAAGATAGAAGTGTGTTCTGCAGGCACAACAGACGCTGAGCCTGCGACAGGCTTGTGGTCACTTTGATCAGCACGAATAACAATGTGGAATTCTAAATAGGCCCTTTCTTTGGCCTCAGTTGTGCTTGTTCATAACATGAAACATTCACCCCAGCTTTTTGCATTTGGGAAAATATGAAGAGGCTTTTAGTCAGTTGAATTACCTCACATCTGTGAAATGTAGCATTTCACACACTTATATAACACTATGTCTGTAACCTTCTGAACAGTGTCTGCACATTAGTGATTTATATTGCAGACAACTGAGGATAAGAGGATGGTAGCTTATTATAGTACACGAAATTTAAAATACAGTTGGAGAATGACAGTGTGGCCCTGTCACCCAGCACATCTAGGTCAGAGCTGAAAGATGACCACTGGGTTCATGCAACCTCCACCACCTCAAACACTTACTGAGACGTGCACGGTGTGTGTTGAAATGTTTTGAAATTGTCTAATGTATACAGGCTTTAGGTTGAGGTTAGCAGATAGTTCTGATACATAACGGCCCCTTTTGTCCCACAGAAAACTGACTGTACCCAAGTTATAATAGTTTGCGTTTTTTTATTACCTTTTATATTTATTTTGTTGTAATATTTGTTAGGAATTTACTTCAAGTTTGATTTTTAAGTTCTATAATGTTGGCTTTATTTTTCTAATACACTTTGTATTATGAGGGGATTAAGACTGCATGCTGTTAAAAATATTCAGTATTAGTAGTGATACTTAGCACTTGTGCCTCACAGCAAGAAGGTCCTGGGTTAGATTCCAGCACCAGTGGATGGATGGGACCTTTCTGTGTGGAGTTTGCATGTTCTCCCCATGTCTGTGTGGGTTCTGTCCAGGTACTCTGGCTTTCTCCCACCAACCAAAGATACGCTCTGATAGTGAATTGGTTAATATGAATTGCCCATTGGTGTGACTGTGAAAGTGATTGGGTGTTTGTCTGTATATGTTCACCCCTGTGATGAACTGGTGACATGTCCAGGGTGTACCCCGCCTTCACCCATAGGTAGCTGGGATAGGCTCCAGTGACCCCAGTGAGAATAAAATGGGTTCAGAGGATGAATGAATGAATGAATGAATGAATGAGTAGTGATACCGATGCCTGAAAGTTTTCAATTTTCTATCTTAAGCCCACACCCAAAAACAAAAGTACATTATGGTGCAAATGTTTATTTACATTTTTTTTTTTAACTGATGTGTATTTTTATACTGTCAAAGCAGTTCAAAAACATAAAAAATGTAGACCTTTAACAAAGTGTGGCTAAACATAAGTTGTTGGTTATAACTCCAAGAATACTTTGGTCTTATTCAACGCATATAAAATTTACAAAACTGAAAACATTTTTGATATTGCGTCGTATCTAAGCATTTCAGTCAGTGACATAAGTGTAAGTTCAGTACTCGGCTCTAAAAAGATTTAAAAAGATCAGAAAAAGCACTGTGGAAAATAAATCCAGAAGAATATTATCCCATTTGTCATACAGTGTTGTTTTAAGTTGTCAATATAAAGTAGGTTAGCTTGGTCTTTTCACACTGACTTTTAGATTTGTGGACTTGAGTTGAGAAATGTTCCATGTATTTGAATCATCTGTAACTACAAGGTGTCTGCTCTTATTAAAGACACATTCATGTTTAGAATAATGACTCCTGCCCTGAGCCATGAAGCCAAATGTGGACGGGTTAGCACCACAGATGTGTAATGTCTAAATTTTTACACCATGGCATTTTGTCATTTTGTATCACATGGAAAAACAACAGGATCAAACTGTCTGAAGTGAAATGTGATGGGGATCCTTTACTGACACAAGGTGGAGACTTTGTGCCAACATTTGTTCATCTGATGGCACATGTTATTGTCAGTAATTTCATTGTATTATTCTGTAATATGTTTATTATATTTAAATTGAATCAAATCAGCCCTGTGGATTTTTGTTTTGCTTCCATTTTGTTCTGCTGAAACTAACAAGTAGCATAAAATGAACAAAAAGACATTTTATTTTTATTTTTATGACAAGCAGTAACTAAAATGTCAGTTTCATAAAAGCTCTTATCAACCCAAAATCCAAAGGCAAATATGAAGTAGATGGTTCATTTTGACTTTTTATAGGTGGTGTGATATAATTTTGTTGGCTTTATACAATATGCTATAGGCAGATATACTGCAGATATGGTATCTAAGGTTGCATATATTCTCAGTAGAATATTAGTTCACGCCTTCCTGTCCAAATCCAGAGCCTGCTCAGGTTTGAAAATCCGCTGGCTGTGCATGGCATTCACACTACCCTTTCACTGTTTCATTGGCTGTATTCATATTGCTTGTCAGTGCAGCTCAGGACACATAGTGTGAATGGCCCAAAGCTATTCTATTGTTATTTTTGGCTGCTTGTGCCAAGGTAATATCCTGTGTGCCATCTCACAACAGGCTGCCACCCCATCTCCCAAACAGACTGTTTCCTCGACTGACGATAAAACAGCTGAGGTGAAAGCGTCAGCCTGCCTGCGCATCATAGCCCATCTCATTTTACAACTCGAACGCTCAGGAAAAGCAGCCAGAGCTGGTTAATGTGTTTGACTTTGTTGCATTTTCATCCTTTCAAACCACAAAATGTGTGTGTCAGGGATATCGTGTAATAAATGGAGGCGGTCCAGAGAAACTGTGGATATGATCACTTGAGACGCCTTCGATCATTATTGTGCACTTAAGTAATAAGGTTTATGAGCAGGTTACAATAAGTCCTTGGTAGATTTATTTTATTTTTTCTGCCACAGGTTTAAACTCTCAGGCTGAATATGATCTATGCTACAATATTGCTTTAGGTTGTTACAGCCTCAGAGGCTGACTACAGGCACTACTGAAGGCTAAATGGAGCTTTTCTCCTCCTCTGCATGTTTTCTCTTTTGATTAAAAAGTCATACATCTGTATTTTAATAAAATGTAGCTAATATTCTCATAAACAGACACTACAACCGGGGCACCTGAGGGGCTACTTGTTCCACATCTCTATACTTTTGTTATTTGCTATATGTCTCTTATAAAATGTGCAAAATACCCTGAAAATTACACTTTCTATTGAGTGAATTCTCACTATAACTACTGGACACTGATGGTGTCCACAAAACTTCCAGGAATAATTTTTACTTCCTTCAGAAGTACAGAAATCAACAGCAGTCACTTTGTCAATTGTCGTTTTTTGTAAGTATTTTTCAAACAAACAACCCATGTCTACTGTTCTGTCTGTGTATTTTTTATTGTTGATGTTGTTTTCCAGTCACTGGAATCTCTCTGCTAATTAGTTTTCATTATCTTTGTCTACAGGTGCGTTTTGTCAGAAACGTCACCTCCTGGAGAGAGATGAAGCCCGGCTTCTACCACGGCCATGTAGCTTATCTGGACTTCTCAAAGTAAGGCCTCTTCATTTCCTGTAATAGCATTAATATCCAGATTAGTTACAAACAGTTAGCAGAGCAGATAAAAGGGAGGTCATGTATTGACTGTGAACGTGTGCTTCAGTGTTGATTAATAGCATTGTTGTGCTTATCTCCACTGGCAGTATCATTTCAGTGATCACAGGTAATTATCCTAAGTGTTCTTTGGTGGGAGAGGGCCTGTTAACTGTTCTTGCTAATGGAACAGCTCAGTCTTTACTGCTATGAACAAGTACTGTAGCTGCATAGCATTTAGATTTGAGTTTATGTTCAGTGCATATGAAACCTTTTTTCAAAACGTGTCCGTTTTTTTCTTTAGATTTGGGGTGAAGGGAAAACCGCTGTACATTAACGTGGTCAGGGACCCTATAGAGCGCCTGGTGTCATACTACTACTTCTTAAGGTTCGGAGATGACTATAGGCCCGGACTTCGACGGCGGAAACAAGGAGACAAAAAGGTTTAGATCTGAAGTTCATCTGGACCTGATTACTGATCCAGTTTGTTTTACTGGTTTGTAATTCGTGCTACACAGTGATGGTGATTGGGTTTGTGTTTCAGACCTTTGATGAGTGTGTGTCATCGGGGGGTTCTGACTGTGCACCGGAGAAACTCTGGCTGCAGATCCCGTTCTTCTGTGGACATCATTCAGAGTGTTGGTGAGTCTGCTGCACCTTGGGCAGTTCTTGGTTGTTGTTTTTTTGTTTTGTTTTGGATGTAGACCATAAGACAAAAGTCTGTGGTCACCATTACTTAGTTGTTTTTGCAGGGTTTGCAAACATACATATTTGTTTCTCATTCTCTTTCTTCAGATGCCAAAGGAAAATACTGGAAATATGTGCAAAGGATTTAAAAAAAAAAAAAAAATCTATAAGCTAAGATTTGACATGTATTGAATGAAATCTGCAACAAAACTCAACAAGATTAGTGCACTACATCACATATATTGTCATGTTATTAAATGCAATTTGACATCGCACTGAACATTTGACACTTCTGTAGAAGCTGTTTTTTCAACTGTTGGTTTTGATGCTGTACATATTTCCTATGTCTTATGTTTGTATCTTAATACAGAAAATGAGAATTGTGTGTGATGTTATTATATATTTGCGAAAACAACAATTGTAATGGTAGCTCAATAGTAGAGCACTGTAGTGTATATTATTATATAAGGTATATCTGTTTGTATGGATGAAAGATGAGAGTAGATGGAGGTCTCATAACTTCATACACTTGCTCGTGCATCACATTTTGCATTAGTTTTCTGTGTGAGTGAACTCAGAATAGCAAGAAAGTCACAGCAAAGGAAATGTCTAAATCACTAAATAATTTCAAGTACTTCTAAATTTTAAAACACAGTGATGCTGACTTCATGTTGTGTATAAACTAGGGATGGAAAGATTATCCGATATTGCATTGATACGCCGACACACATGTAAACGATCCCAGTGCACCTGGAGAGCAGCTGTGATTGAAGGAAAAGTTTAGAATGATATCACAATGCATCGGTTATTGAATGTTTGCATGGATAAAATTCAATTCATTGGATATATGTCTTTGGAAACAAAGTTCGAACATTTTCACTGATTGTATGTGAAGCACGTGTTGTTATTTGATAAATAAATAATCAAGCTTATTGAATTGCATGCAAGTACATTGAATTAATGTACTTAATCACTGCAATGTGATTTGGATGTGTATCGTATAGCATCATGAAATGCCACACATGTTTAATATATCGGTTCAGAGATGATGTATTGAGAAGCGTATCGTATCAGCTTTACAACTAAAATTCCCAACGCTACTATAAATATTTTAATAAGTCGGCATCTGACACATAATGCAATACAGAAATGCTGCCAACGCTGTAATTCGATGACAGGCTTGGTATCAAAATGAAGTAAAGCTGAACGTTGGAAACATGCAAAAGAAATGCTGTTTCAGTTCATTTTTATTTCTATACCATTATTCCACAATTTACCTCAAAGGCTTTGCAATCTATTAAATATACAACTCCCTCTGTCCTTAGTGGAAACACAGAGAAAAGAAATAGAAACCTCATGAAGAGCCACAGTGGAGATGGAGAGACAGTGTAATAGGTGTTGTGTGTAAAGACATTTAGACAGACAGTAAATATGGATGCTGTACAGTCTTGTTGCAGTAATTTATTGTCTTTCAGCAAAAAATCTAGAAATGAACCATGTCTGTGATTCTTGCATTGCATTTGTATGGGATAAGACCAGTGTTTTATGCTCAAATATATAAAAAATTTTTCCTCCTTTCTGATGTTAGAGGCAGATTCACCGCTCACAGATAACTGGACAGACAAATGTTCCTGTCTGTATCTGTTACACATGTTATCTGTGTGATATCAGGGTTTCTGAGGGTCATTAAAAAGCTTCAGAAGGCCTTTAATGGCATTAAAAAGTATTGAATTCTATGTCCAGAAGCATTAAAAAATCAAATACACGTGATGGATAAAAGCATTGTTATTCATGATTTATTTTGATTATATAAACACTTAATGATTTTTATCAGAAGTATAGTGTGATGGTTGACAGGCAGAACCCTTGAATTGGTTACTGTTTATGGCTGATGCATGAAGTCACAACACTGGGTGCTGTGAGCGTACTTGTGCTGTGGCGAAAGAGCGAGAGAATATCAGCAAATGTCAGAAAAATGGGAAAATGCAAGTTTCAGCAGAAGTGATTGGAGGAAGAACTGTTCAAAACCCGATTAACTGTCATAAAACTGTGTCTGCAGTTGGACATGGGCATTAAATTTGTGTAAAGTGGCATTAAAAAGGGCATTAAAAAGTATTAGATTAGATTTGCTGATACCTGCAGAAACCCCGAATACACATCGAGCGTAATATCTTACTCTTCTGAAGGGTTTCAGTTCACGGTTTCTGTGACTATCCAATCTATAGTTTAACATGAACTTAAAACACTCACAACAGGATTCATTGTCCTCATCCAAGAAACAAGTTAAATAAATGTGTGAAGTAAACCAAAAATGATCCACTAAATTACAAAGTTTGAGCAAGTCAAACTTTTACATTGCATATTATTTCACAAGTTTGTCAATGTTCACTGGTAATACTAGTCCTGTACAAATAGGGCTTCATTCATTAAACACAAACTGTGAAACACATCCATCATATAATACCCACAGACCAGACATCACAACCTTCTGTTTGTCATAATGATTGTATTACTAAAGCAGTAATATACAAAAAAAAAAAAACAAGTAAACTCACTAGAGTCCAAATTAAGCAAATACAACCAGAATGAATTATCAACAAAGTATTGACAGTAATTCTATAGAGATGTCGTAGTTACATTTGAAGATGCTGTCGCTTTGATGTCGGTATCAAACTGCGGTTGTTGTCCCGTGTGTTCACCTTCACCAGTTAAAATGAATAACTAATGTTTTACCATTGAAGCAGAACCAGACTGACTCCACACTCTACTCTCGTTAGTTTCTGTTTTTTTTGCTCTGGGCTTCCTCCTGTGGTGAACTTCAAAGCTCTGTGATCCCACTGTGCCTGGTTCCAGTTTCTAGGGTACAGAGTATGACTGGGTAATCACTAATTCAAGGAGGGGCTTTTGGGTTAGAGCAGATCACAACATTGAGTGCATCCAAGCAGAGCTATGCGTGTGTGTGTGTGTGTTCACCACCGAAGCCGCCTCAGGTTTAATAAACACTCCCTGTTTGTCGTTGTGAAGGAACGTTGGCAGCCGCTGGGCCCTGGAACAGGCCAAGTACAACCTGGTCAATGAGTACCTGTTGGTCGGAGTAACTGAGGAGCTGGAGGACTTCATCATGATCTTGGAGGCTGCAGTCCCACGCTTCTTCAAGGGGGCCACAGACCTCTACAAGACAGGTACGAGTATGAGACGGGTCACATGACCACCGTCACCCTGTGGCCCCTAACACTTAAGTTGAATTATTTACGAAGTGCACTCAATTAATGAGTCAGTTAGTGTCAATTAATGGGATATTATAATGTGGAATGTAATGAGAAAAAAAAAAGATTATTGAAAGCAGCTTTTTGAGTTACTTAAACCCTATAGACTATTTTTGTGACAACTTCCAAATGAATTTTTTTCCACATTTAACCAGTTCTCATTGGTTTATTATAATATATTTAAGGAAAATGTGTGTTTTCCTATATTTTGTTGATTGATTCTGTGGGTAAAACATCAAATCTCAGAGTAAATTCAAAGATTTTTGTGTGAAAACAGAAAAAAAATCAAGAATTCTTAGCAAAAAATATTAATTGAACAGAAAGATAAATGTCTACATCTACTGCTATTCATCAAAACATATGGGTTGTACTGATGAATCAGTGTTGCAGAAAACAATGGTGTTTCCACATTCAGTACTATGGAACTGAAGGTTCCGTAGTGAACATCCAAATGGGTCACCTCTGATGGTGACGGAAAAAAGAATCTGCATTTTAGCAGATTTGTTGAAATAAATTGATCAGATTACTGGTTCAAAAATGATTAAACACTTGAAATCAGTAGATGCATAGAAGGTCTTAGAAGGTTAACGACTCTGTTATAACATGTCAGTTTAAATCACCTATGAACAAAACACACGATAACACAAAGAAAATAATTGATCAAGCAGAAAACTCCCATCATCTGTGGTTTGGAGTGATAATGGCTTCAGTTCCCTGTTGGAAACAGCTGTCGGGTGGCAACATAAAGTGGTGAAAATAATCTAAATATAGGGTATTGATTTTGTTCTGTCTTTCCTTTCTGTCGTCTACGGAGTGTCCGTTTTTTGGGTCACAAAAGTACATGTTTTGCTTTCTACATCTGCTGCAGTTAATACTTGACTTCCTACTGTCCGTCTTCCATAAAATCCCACACAGCCCTTTGACAGAAGCAGGTTTTGTCCTCTTTCCAGGCTCATTGTACAGTTAATTGGGGAATTTCCTTTCCCCACTAATCAGTCCTAAATCTTTGCTGACTCACAGACTCTGTAAACCCGTCTTGTGTTTCTCCAGGTAAAAAGTCCCATCTGCGGAAGACCACTGAAAAGAAGCCGCCGACTAAAGAGACAATAGCCAAGCTGCAGCAGTCCAACATCTGGAAAATTGAAAACGAGTTTTATGAGTTTGCACTTGAACAGTTTCAGTTTGTGCGTGCCCATGCTGTCAGGGAAAAGGACGGAGAGCTTTATATCCTCGCCCAGAGCTTCTTCTATGAAAAGATTTACCCCAAAGTGAACTAAAAGTATCACCAGAGTAGAGCGACGCATGGACTCAAAGAGAAGTCGTATACACTGGGCAAACGACAAACACTAGTGACATTAACTAATGAATGCTGGATTTAATTCATCTGTATTCTCCCCTTTTTGGGATCCACTATTTCCATCTCTGTTGAACTGTCTCTAACTGTACAGTGGAATTTCTACTGTTTTTTTTTATTATTTTTTTTTATTGCTGGTACAGCTGGACAGACTGTCAGTCTGAACTGCAAGGGAGAGAATCCCCGCAATAGACACTGAATGCACCACGACTCAGAACCAAAACACAACCAAAATGTGTTTCATCCTGTACAAGTCACGTGTTTTGGTTTACAGAGTGGATCTGCCTCATTAAAGGAGCAAACTTCAGCTAGTTGGAAGTTTTACTCCATATGTAAATGTGTTTTTCTATTTACAGACAGATTTGAAGTTGAAAAACATTCCCCCATGTTGTATTATCATCATCATCCGTACTTGTTTACAAATTCTAACAGATATTGCAAAGCTGCATATGTACATACTGTATTAACATGCAGTCAACGTGTTTTCGGACCAAACGGTAGCAAACAGAAAGTTGGACCATTGCATCCTTTTGGTGCGTGACTAGTAATTTTTTAATCCCACTGAGATGTTCTCGATTTCTAGACATGTTTTACACGTGGTATCAGTGTTCATCACAGAGGTAGCACTGTGCCTCTTTGATCTAACTGATAGCGACTGTTTTTAGCTCGCAAAAGGACCACAGCTGGAGCAGGATGAAGGTATTAATGAAAAATGAATTGAATGTTTGAGTACAGGGTCGACACAGGGTCATTTCCAGCAGAGAGAAAGAGATGACAGATGGAGCTGATAGTGCCTTTCTTCTAAATGGATTTTGGTTTCCAGTGATCCCACTTTTCTTTGATTATGTGTGTGTATGTTTTTGAACCACAACTTCTGATTCTGTTCTTCTAACAGTCAAACTCCTATCACATTAACAACCTAAACATAAATATGCAACTCCAACTGTCTGGACTCTGTTCATTCTCATGCATGTGTGTTTGCGTTGTGTGGCCGTGATAACACATTGATACCTTGTGTTTCTTATCACTGTGGGACTGAACGGTACTGTTGGTAAATCTGGCTCATTCTTCATGTCTTTGAAGGGATACTAAAATGCATTGCATATTTCCCTGCATGGCATCCTTGTGTTGACTCTCTGGCCCAATCCCAATTCACCCCTTAGCCTTAACCCTTGAAATGGAGCTGCAAGGGGTAGGGGTTGAAACTTTCTCCTGTGAAATGGAACAACACTGGGCGACCTGTTAACATCATCAACGCCGCTATAAACAGATGCAAAATTTTATTTCTGAAAGTCCTTCCCATGCCGTCGGCAGCTTTAACTGTGTCTGTTCCATGGGCTTTGTTCATGATTTGTTCATCAACTATAAACAACAGAAATGCGTCTTGCCGTCTTAACACATTGAAACAACATTAAACAGTCAATCCAATAATTAAGTTTACAACTAAAGTACTTAGATTTGTGTGTTTCTTTCATCACTGCTGCACTTTTTTTTTTTTTTCACCTCCGCCAAGGAGGTTATGTTTTTGCCGGTGTTTGTTTGTCTGTTAGCAACATAACTCAAAAAGGACTTTGGGTGGATTTTGATGAAATTTTCAGGATTTGTTGGCAATGGCACAAGGAAGAAATTATTTACTTTTGGGGGTGATCCGGAAGAAATCCTGGATTATGGATCACTTTGAAATTTTCATTAACGTTGGGGTCAAAAATTTAGTTTCTCAGTATCTCGGTTAATTATTGACCAAACCTAATGAAATTTTCAGGAAGTCTTTGCTCTGAG
>JAPSES010069473.1:0-11014 GCA_029822895.1 Maxillicosta whitleyi | reverse complement strand
ACCTTATGTGTCACTTTAAGATCCTAATCCATTTGTTTGATAATTGAGGGCCACCGTGTCTCCATAATGACATTAACTAAGGTCAACATTTCTATAACAACAGGTTATATGTGCTGCAACACAACGGTGGTTCCTACTACTTCTGAGCATGTTTTCGTCCTTTTGCTGACTCATAGGGAGCGGCTGATAACCTCATTTACCCCAACTGTCCTGACTCAAACTCAGTAAGTGGGAGAAAGTTGACCTTCGAGTTTTTATTTAGAGAACCCCACATTTGCTTTGTTATTGTAATACCATAATGGATTTCCCTATTATACATGTGTGCTTGAGCGCTGTATGTGTATATATGAGTTACCGAGTATAATTTAGGTAAAAGTGAATCAAACTATGTCCTGAACTGTTAGGAAACTTAGCACAATAATCTAATGGATACATCATAGGATTAAGTCATCACAGGATGACTCCATTGTTTAGGAAAATCAGTGGATTACTGCAATTAATAGATTGGAAACGAAGGGTTGAATTTAGGGACAGGATAATCTCAGGACATGGAGGGCTTAGATTATACGACAATAAAACAAAAATGTTTTGGATTTACACGAAAATACCAAACTTTATTACCTCATCCTCTAAAAAAGGACAGCCAAGTTTGTGCTTTTCATAGTCAAATACATGAATAATAATAGGACACGAGCTACAAACGGCCTGAAAATCCACAAAATTCTTGCTCTCATCAAAACAAACCCAAGGTCTTGTGGCCCTTTCACACATTTCTAGTTGAATGTTCAGACCAGAGGCTGCACAGAAGACGGTTTTCCAGCTGGGACCTGGCCCACACCAGTCTACAATACATGAATACCTGCTGTTAGAAACTGTAGGGGACCCCTGCTATTCCAGAGGAGCTTTATGCAAATGCCCACCTCCACGACAAGGTAGAAAAACCATCCAGCCCTGAGGTAGATTAGTGGGTGATGGAGGAACATTTTGTTATGTCTGTTTTTTTTCTCACAGTGGGACAGCTTTCCAAATACATGTTTAAGGTCACTGTATCACCGTACATCCTGCTGACAAAAGGTTTTTTTTTTTATTCATTATTTGAGGAAGATAGATGGCAGAGGTTTTCACTGGAGCAGGCTATACACTGTGTTTATTTCCTTTACATTTCTTCTATACATCTATTCTTGGATGCATAAGAAAACATAATCATCATGAAGGCCATTAATAAATATTTTACATTTTAATTAATTAGCAGATTTTCTGGATGCAGGCTTGTGTACAAAACAACGCCTTACTTCATACTAAGACATGTTTTGTTTTTGTTTTATTTTTTACGTCTTCACTGTTCAACTCTTCTGTTTCGCTATATCTGCTATTTTTATTGTGTTGCAATTTGTGCATAGAGAGTATCAGTGGTGTAGTCCAGGGTATACGGCAGTATACACCGTCTACCCACATACTTTTCAGTATTGCATCCACCCACTTCTAAATTCCTCTCATGAGCACCATCAATAGTATCTGATCCAAATTGCTCATTGTTTCTTCTAAGATGGTGAAGCCATGACCCGCCCTACTCTGCCTCTAATTGGCCAGTAGTCGCTCCATTCACTGATTAGATTGGTGAACTTACAGCATTAGGACTGACGAGCCAATCAGAGGCAGAGTAGGGCGAGTCATGCCAAGGAAAATACTACTAACTAGCACTGGCCACCTCTGGAACCTGATTGGACACCTCAGGTAACAGTGTCACCCCAGTTGATTGACAGGTCACATCTAGTTGAAAGATGTGCAATTATTGGAAATGCAAATGAGAAAGACAAGAAAGCCAAGAGAGGTAAGTTTAAGGTGGTTTCAGAATGAGTCACTGTTTTAAACTACTGGTCATATGACATTTAGAGAAGAGATGTTGTCACCACAAGTTAAACTGTAAATAGAGTAATGTCATGAAAGGCTAACATTATCCTATATTTGCCTTATGTTGCATATATTTACATTCATGCAGCTGTTTGTGTGACCAGTAAAACCTTCAAACTACTCCTGATCAAGTCATGATCATTTGATAATAGTGAAAACATACTACTGATGGATTTTGGGTAAACTGAATAGAGTAGTCTTACTAGTCACTTAGGGATGGGAATCGAGAACCAGTTAACAGTAGCTCGATTCCTGCCTGCTTAACAATTCTGCTTTCATTGCACATGCTTGATAACGTCACGCATACACTTCATTGTTTTGGTCAGAACGTACCAAACATGAGGCAGAAACGGTCTAAAAAGATGACACCAGGTCCACTTGGAACACTGTCAAAGCTTCCATTTCTTCATACGGGTGGAATCCTTATAATACGCTCAAATATTTGTCCACGCAACATGTGATTCATTAGATACGATACTTAGATGCACTTCTGAATCTAGCGGCAGGACGTCATCTGGGCCCAGTTTCAGTTCCGATGCAGGCAACAAACTTCGTATCCCCTCAAAGAAAAGTTTCCAAAGGCAGGGGAAAGGAAATGAGATGGGCCCAGTTGAACCCATTCCATGTAGTAGAAACGTGGCAATAAAGGAATTAGTCAAGTGTCTTTAGTTTGACTTTCATTATTTCTAATATCTCCTTTGCTGATGTTCCAAGGGATATTAACAGTTTCATATAATGATCATGCAAAGATAATTTAAGTGTTTGGATTGTTATCACTGAAAAGTTTTAAGCAATATTTCTTTTTCATAACAATACTCAAGAAATTCCAATGGACCCCCTGTGATTCTGCCAACAGACTGGATCATTGGATGGGGTTTGGGGATGAGGAGACGGGGCTGCTGAGCCTGAAGCTGCATCTGTTGGATTTGGCACCAAACAGGGGCAGGGACCGCTGATTTAGTGTGAACAGCTGCTAAAGTTTGTCAGCACTGATTAAATGTCCACTAAAAGAGGAGTGAAATGTAAACAGTCAGAAGTTTTTGTGAAGATATTAAGTAATTAATGAGGGGCCTGAAAGTAGCCTGTTTCACTTTGAGTTTTGTTTTTTTTTTCTTTTCGGCCCATTTTAACCCATAAAGACCAAAAGAGCCACCGGTGACGGAAATCAAAAGCATGTAATAACTTCTTATCCACCTGTGGAAACTGCACTTTTTCATCTTTTCATGGTCAACAGATATGACCCATTTGGATGTTCAGTGTAGTTACCATGGGAACATAGTCATCTTCTACAACAGAGGTATTCAAATTTGGTCCTTGAGGGCTCTTCCAACACACCTGGAGGGCATTACAGCATTATCAGGCTTCTGCAGAGCTTTATTATGGCTGCAAACCTTGGCAAAATTTTATGAGTACCACCTGTGTTGTTGAGGGGGACAACGACATTACAGCACGACCGCTACCATTAAGGTTAACTTTTTAGAAGATTAAAAAAAAAAAAAAAAAGGTTTTTGTATGCAATTACTCATCGGACATGACGAAATTTGAATGTTACCAATGAATTTATGCTCCCACCAATGATGTCTCTTATTATAATGTGCAACTGCTGACACGCAGCACAACACAGACGATGTAAAAGTAGCCTACTGCGTCGAATAAAAATGGATGCTAAATGTACAATGGTTCTGCGGCAACATTCAAAGACACAATAGATGCACTCGGTGTGGTTCTGAATGAGTTCAAAAAGCTTTCTGAGTCGTAATTATAGATAAACCAAAAAGTCGTATGCATGCACCTGCAGCAGTCCGAGCCAAATTGCTAGGCTATCCGAGCCAAAAACTTTAGCTGAGGTGATATGAACATTTTGCCTACAAAGCTGCGGCTTCTTAAGCCAATTTTGATACCAAAAAGTGAAAGAAATGTTGTCAGCTGGTTCATAGAAGTAAAGCAAACAGACAGTCATGCAAATCGAGTTTACCTTTTCCATAGAAGTGTCGAAGTGTTCACTGATACATAGGACTACAACTGTTG
Organism: Maxillicosta whitleyi; assembly: GCA_029822895.1. Taxonomy (NCBI): domain Eukaryota; kingdom Metazoa; phylum Chordata; class Actinopteri; order Perciformes; family Neosebastidae; genus Maxillicosta; species Maxillicosta whitleyi. The sequence continues at coordinate 7,075 of JAPSES010069473.1, read as the reverse complement.
AGCGAAAGACAAAACAGTCAGCAGATCAGTCTGTAATGCTATTGGTTCAGCACACTTTGCCTCCAGAGCGCTCTCACATTCTGATTGGTTGAAAACCTGAGCTACGCTACAGTAGTTTGTAATGAATTCAGAATGGTCATGCACATTTCCCATATAAACTCAACATCCGCAGCTTTTAGTTTTAGTTTAGAGAGGTACATCCTACCAGTGTATTTTGAAGTCAAAATGCGTAGCACATTTTCAAAAATACTAAAACTTGCAATGGTATTATTAAGTACTCATATTAGTACTCGGTATTGGCAAGTAATCAAATGTAAGTACTTGTACTCAGTCTGGAAAAAAGTGGTATTGGTGCATCTGCAGTTTAAATGTGCTTTATAATATAACCAAAGTAAAATTATAAGAAAATAACACATATCCACATAGATATACAGTTATGGAAAAAATTATTAGACCATCAAAAACAATGTTTATGCAACCAAGTACTAACTCCTGTGTGTATCATGCTACTAAAACAAACAGAAATGAAAACATGGAATGTCTAAAAACACTGTTTTTATCAGTACAATGACATTTTTACGAAGAAAACATGGAAAACGGATAGATATCAGCTCTGAAATTAAACTATTCTGAGCTATTTTTATTGTTATTATTATATTTGTCCAAGCAAATGTAGCTTTAGTTGCACCGGGCATTAAAGTGAACAAGAATTTGAAGAAAAGAAGAGGTGGCCTGATCATTTTTAGTGACTGTAGTTTACTGCCTATTTGACCTGAACTTTCTTAAGGTTAAACTGACTTTATTATCACTGTAGGGAAATTTGTAGGGACTTTGCATTTACCCATTATAATGGGCACACAGTACCTTGCATTTGCAATTAGCATTAGCACATAGTACACCCTCAGGGGCTAACTACAAATCTTGACAGAAGAATTAACTTGTATATACCGGTTTTAATTAAAATAAAACTCACAGAACTGAAACTCAAACTCTGAACCTTCTAGGTGTGAGGTGGGAGTACTAACCACTACACACCCGTGCCACCCTTGAGGAATGGAGTTAAAGCTATTTCTTTACATGTTATATTATAACATTGAGTCCAAGTATAATAAACCTTTATGGAACTTTTTTTTGCCTGTAAATGACTAATAAGTTAAAACAGTTGCCAGTGAACTTTCTTTTTGATGTACGACTGAGTTTAACAGGAAGTGCAGCTTTACTTCTGCCTTATGAACAACTCCTGACTTTAACGTCATGATAAATTAATTCCACTGGTCAGCTGAACGTCTCCTGCCCTTTGGAGGACATCTTTGAAGGCTTGCAAATTAAGTACAGTCTTGCGGCGACTATGTCTGCTTTGAATGATAGCTATGTAACCATTGATACGTCAGCGGTTATTTCAGAAGCATGGCATTTAAGAATGTGTTTGATGTGGTTTACTTTCATTTATTATTCTCATTTGATATGCGCACATACATTTGACGCACACATTTACCAAAGGAAATAAAACATATTAAAGTATTCCATACCTGATTTATCATTAAAATAAGCATTCATTCTCCTTTGGGCTGTATACTCAGACTATGTCTATGTGATTTTTTCCCTGCAGATAAAGACCTGTGTGATCCATGCTCTCCTATCTCAGCTGAACACACACACATTCACTTAATACTGTACGCACCCTCCCACGTTGATGGGAACCACCAACCTTATTTCATTTTCCTGACTGAATATATTATTCTGGCCCTCTCCCTCCGCCTCAGTTTGACAGGGACAGATTGAGCCAGTCTCTGATAGCTGCAGTTGCTACTGTTATGGGAAATGGAGCTGCACATTTACATTTACTCATTCTATTACTTTGATTGATCTTCTGGGCTAGTAGCCAGATATTTTATGGTTAGGGGGTGGTGTGTCTTTTGCAGTTATGGTGGGGAAAAAAAATGGAGAACAGGTATTTAAAATGTTCCAAACATACTGAAGTTTGTTATCAAATACTGCAGATATGGCAGATAGAGACTAGTAATCAGCCATTTACCAGCTTGGTATAACACGCTATACCCTAATATGCACTCGGCCTTTACCGTTAAGCTGAATCAATTTGGAAAGAATGGAACAAAGGGAAAGCCTCTCTTAAAACACGAGTGCTGCCTGGTTGACTCTGGCAAGAAGTCAAGGTACATTTTCACACCTTGGTAAGCAGCTGGCCCTCCTCACATATTCTTTCTTCATTACTTGAGGCTAATTCTGACTTAAATAGACTTTATGTACAGTAGTTAGCGAGTGTTGAATAGCCTTTACATAGGCTCATTACCATTGATCCTCCCTGTGAACAAATTACAGACTAAGTAAACAGCAAACACCAACCACAAGCCCTTTTCAGCTGTAAACCGAGGTGTTTGTTAGGTGTTTAGTAGTGTCGGTCCAAATACTGACCTTCAAATCCAGGCCAGTAAAATCCTAAATATTGTTACAAATACAATGTTTAACAAATGTATTCTCCAACCACCACCCAGTATAGGGTGTTTTCCACTGCTGCCATAATTTATCAGTATTTTTGTTTTACCTAAATGTCATTTTATGTTTCGATAATGGTTAATCCAGTGTATGTAGTATATAAACATGACACATTCATGAGGCCCAGCATTTGCAGGGGGACCCAGCGGATAAAAACTAGATGCATAGAAGCCAGGAGTCAGACACTGGGGCAGGGTCGAGCAGGTGTGACGACAGGCAGCACCTCCAAATGTGAGGGCATCAGAGACAGTCAGAACAGTGGAGTGACCCCTCTTGGATGGGAAGAGTACTGCCCCAAGAAGATGAGTATAAGTATTTTGGCATTTTGCCTCTAAGGTGGGGGTGTTTCTGCATCTCTGTGCTTCCCTTATGCTGCCATTCCTGCAAATTAAACCCCAGATAAGTGAAAGACGACGCATGGATGGATGGTCTAACCCCAGAATTCAGCACTAATCTAAATTCATAGTCCTGATGCAACTATCGCAGTCACAGAGTGTGTCGAGGAAGCCCATATTGCTTTGGCACCAACATATAGACATTAACCACATTTTATCCTTTACTTTCTTTTCTGTTCTGTAAGATCATACTCACATGTCGTCACTTTACTCTGTCTTTATCCCTCTGACGAAGTGGCAAGACATCCAGGGTGTACCCCACCTTCGCCCATTGATTGCCGGGATGAGCTCCAGCATCGCCACAACCCTCCTGAGGATTAAGCGGATCAGAAAAATCAATAAATGATTGAATGTCCTGTGTTTATTACCTGTATATTAGAGTAGTGCAGCTGCGACACCAGGTCTCTGAGATGAACACGAGTCCCCTGTGCTGACGTGGATATAGTGTGAATGAAACGATGCTCAGATTGGAGTTCAAATTAAAGCTCTGATTGAGAAAGAAATATATCTGTCAGTCCGCAAAGTAAATCACTACTCACCCCGATGATGTCAGAGGTGTAATTTAAACTAAGATTAGAACTATTATTGACATTTTCCCGTTACTTTACTTATTTTAGACATGCTCACTGCAGTATAATGTTAACATGTTATTGACAGATGACTAAATGGACGCTTTTGGTTGGTGGATAATTTACTTTATTTTTGTGAGCAGTTTTAGATGGTGTCAGAACTGTTCCCTGCTCCCCTGGTATAGTCCTTAAACATGTTTTTAGATATCATTTTTTGGACATATTTTCTTTAAGCCACATTTAAGGACTTTTCGAGTTGAACCTAGTATAAAATATTTATTCTCTACAGAAAACAGGGTTGCTTTAAAACCTGATCATTAACAGGATAGGTCCACTATTGCACAACTGAATTCGATGACAATTGAGCTTTCGGAGCAGCTGCACAAAAAAATCAGATTGGCCAAGAGACAAATAGCTGCGCCCTCAAAGTAAATGAGGCCTCAGGTGCCACTTTCAGCTCCAAAAGCTAGCTATTGTTTTACCAGAAACAACCTGCAATGTTTGATATGCAAACAGTTTGTCCGGAATAAGTATTTGAATGGGGCTGTGTAGGTGTTTTAAAAGCTACTCTGACATGGTGGATTACAAGTGATGCTTTCTTTGTTACAGGGAAATGGCAAAAAAAATAACCGATTTTGAATAGATAAGCATGATAACAAAGCGTTTGAAGTATTGTGTGGAGGATTTATGAATGTCATTAACAGAAATAAGACACCAAGCCATTCTGCAGATGGTGTACCCCGCAACTGACATACAGTAATATTACCAGAACAACAACAGTTACATTGGCTGCGTTAGCTGAAGCTCGATGGATTAATTAATTACTGGGAATCACATCCAGGGTGCGTCTGTGCAGCTGTCAATCATGTATGTATGTATGCAACACCCCTGAATGGGCAAAAGAGACCTTTCATATGAGCAAAGAGTGAATACAGAAGTCCAATGTCTTCTTAAACTACTTGAATCAAATTATACTGATAGGTAATAAGGTCATTTTTTCCCTTTGATGCTAAAAAAATATATCAAAACCTTCCCCTCTGAATTAGAAACATGAACAAAATGCCAGATTAACAATAATAATAATAATAATAAAGAATAAAACAAAATGTCAATGCAGTCTATTTATCACAAAACTAATATCAAGACTTTAATGTAGTTTAAAACTCAGTCTGTTTATCTCACACGGCGTAAATTGTTTGAGATAAGACAAAGTGACCAGAAGACCTCACCAACACAAACTTTATCTAAACAAAATGTACATGATTTTATTATTAGAAAGAAGCTGTGTTGTATTTGAAGCCCTTATCATCCTTCAACCAGCTGTTTCCACCAAGAAAAAAACAAAACAAAAACAAAATATACTTGTGTGTCACTGTTCTTTGTCTTGTTTGTTTTTCTAAAATCAAATAGTTCTTTCTGTTGATTTTTGATGCAGAAGTTTGAAGAGTGTTGTTTACTTTTATTGTTTTATTTTGACAATGCAAAAGTGGAAAGGCTTCCTGGCTTCTTCTGGTTCTTTGAAATGATTATAATTGCATCCTTTGCTGTGTAAAGTCTGAGGTTTAAACAAATGGTAACAATGAATGAATGAATGAATTGTTTATTTTTGGTTTGTACAGTAATAACCGCACATAGTACAAAAAAACACAAAACAAAAAGAGGAATAGACCAGAAGCAGAAGCTTATTTTTTTTGCCTATTATTATTATTGTTATTATATGTCTCACCTGCCAATACTTTACACATTAATTTAAATGCGTACATCATGGTAGATTGTCATTAGAACAAAAGAATCAATAACAAACACACATCTACCATCTCCATTTAATATTCCTGAATGATTTTATACTTCAGTCTTGTTTTAAACTTTGTCAGAGAAGTGAACAACTTCAATTCATTATCAAATCCATTCCATAATTTCACACCCACAGCCCAAATACATTTGGATTTCACATTTGTCCTCATTTTCATACGTTAAAAAAAATATAAAAACCCCTTAAATTATAATTAGTTTATTTTAAATTAAAGATCTCATAAATGGTTACAATGTCAAGGAAGGTAGTAAGTTGTAGCAACACAGTAATAAGATAAGAAAAGCCTTCATTTGCACGGTACGCATGGGGAAATTCTAGTTTTACAGCAGCAAAGCACAAAAGCACACAAGCAGAAGAAGTGCATAATCAAATAATAAAGACAAATCGAAAAAGACATATATACTATGTCCACTTGTGCGTAAGTTCATCATGCTACAGGTTGAACAGGTTTATTTGGAGCCATTTTTGTTGCAGGAATGCAGAATCCTGGATGTTTTAGAACAGGGGTCACCGATCCTGGTCCTCGAGGGGTGGTATTCTGTATGTTTTAGAGCAGGGATGGGCAATCCTGGTCCTCGAGGGCCAGTGTCCTGCATGTTTTAGATGTTTCCCTCTTCCATCACACCTGATTCAATTAATGATCAGCTCATCATCAGATCTGCAGAAGCCTGATAACGTTGTAATGGCTTCCAGGTGTGATGGAAGAGGGAAACATCTAAATGCAGGACACCGGCCCTCGAGGACCAGGATTGCCCACCCCTGCCATAGACGGTCACGTAGATTCAGTCTTTAGTGGTGGCCGTAAAAATCCAGATGAAAAAATACGCAACGACTGAGTGTTCGGCGACTCTCTGAGCAGACGACATGGAAGTAACGCGCCGTGTAGGAGTAACGAGTCGAGCCGAGAGGAGCCGGTACCATGCAGTGGAAAAGCGCCATTAGTGTAAGATCCAGAGAGTTCTTGGGGGCTTGACAGGAGCTGGTAAGGCCTGATCCAACATGCAGGTGTGAACAGTGAGGTCTGGGACAGCACCTCCAGCCCAGCGTGGGCAGGGAGCCAGGCCAAGCCCCCCTCCAGGAGGCATCCCCCAGAGAGCCACCAGGACCACAAGGAGCCATGTGGACCCAGAGATCAAGAGGAAGCAGTACCCAACCCCCCCAGGGCACCAAGGAGTAGCACAAGGGAGCCACCAACCCACCACCCAACACTCAGCCCCTGACCACCCCACCCCCCAGTTGTTGAAAAGATAAATGAGCTTCATGTAGCGGAATTAGTAACACCACTTAATCCGTTCCACTAATCTGTTTAAAGAGCTCCTTCCAATAAAAACCACTTTGAGTATCTCTATTTACAACATGGTCACAACAAGCAGTATATGTACGCAGCACCCCAAGACGTGAAATTCGACCCACATGGGTTAATGGTCATTGAAGGGTCAACCTACCATAGAAATACAGATATACGAGCGGATCAGAGCAGGTCAAACTTATCTACGTCACTAGGTCGTACGCCTCGCTCAGACCCTCTAACTTACAGAAAACAGCTTCAAGCAAGAGAAGTAGGACATCATTTTACACAGATGCATTCAACCATAGTGGTGACACAGCAGTATGAATGAAATAATGATAGAAGTTGATCTTTAAAAGATTTGAAGATGATCTATCAGAGAAATGTCAATGAAACTGTATGTCATTTGTTTTATGAATGCCCTTACTCTAAATACTTTTGGGTAGAAATTGAAAACTTTTGCAATGCGTTATGGTCATGCAATATTTCTCTTAAG
>JAPSES010069432.1:0-11014 GCA_029822895.1 Maxillicosta whitleyi | reverse complement strand
CACCACCAGACAAACAAAAAACACCACCAGACAAACAAAAAACACCACCAGACAAACAAAAAACACCACCAGACAAACAAAAAAAACACCACCAGACAAACAAAAAACACCACCAGACAAACAAAAAACACCACCAGACAAACAAAAAACACCACCAGACAAAAAAAAAAACACCACCATACAAACAAAAAAAACACCACCAGACAAACAAAAAACACCACCAGACAAACAAGGGTGTAGGTGGGGCTTACTGGAGAGGGGAGGGGGAGAGAGCTTAGAGTTGATTTTATTCTTAAAAGGACACAAAGCTGACTGCAAAAAAAAAAAGATTTCAAAATGATATCTATGTGATTTCTTAAACTTCGCAGTGATGCTAAATAACAGCTAAGTGACTAACTCACCTGGTTACAGTCACTATAAGGTGTCACTATTGTCACATGATCATTAAAGGAAAAGCAGTCTTACATCTGCCACCATGTCAACCAGACTCTTGTTGCAGCCATCAAAGCGAGTTTTCCATGACTGACACTCCTTCTCCAGCTTTTTCATCTTCTTCGCCATCTGCAGCAAAAAAAACATCTGTGTAGCCTTCACACAATCAAAGCCACCGCTAAAAATACCACAATGTAGGATTATACACATGTCAGACTTTCCATTTAGTCCAGTTTTATCCTAACTCTCATGGGATTTCTTGTCTTTCTCTGACCATGTTACTTTCTTTTGCAGATAACCAAGTCATATAAGTGGCGTCTTGTGCCTTTAAATATTGTGCCAAACTGGTCGTACTTTGTCCATGTCCTGTTTGAAGTTGCTGTAGACGCTGTTACTCTTTGACACCGTGCCCTGGAACTCATCAAACTTCTTGGAATACAGATCGAGCTGAGGAGGAAGAGTGAGAAAATTATTATTCATTTGTGTGTGGAGGTTGGAGAACACGCCCCTTTTTACCCATGATGCTCTTGCTCCTGTACCTGGGCCTTCATATCGGTCTCTTGCTCCTTCATGGTCTTCACCTGTACTTTGCTGTCTGCGGCCTGTTTGAGCAGCTGTGGAAACAGCAGTGAAGGATGAGCTCCATTCAAACTGGAACTGGACTCAGTACATGTGAAGGCCCACCTGCTCCTTCTGCAGCTTGTGCTTCTCCTCTGCCTCCTTCAGCAGCATGTTGGCCTGTTGGAGTTTGGTTTCCAGCAGCTGTTCTTTCAGGTCTCTGTGTTTGAAGACCTTTTCCAGGTTCTGAAAGACATTCAGGACGATTTATGAGACACTTTCACACACAAAGTTGTTTCATTATTTGCTCAGCTTTGGCTTCATGAAACTCAAACACTGACTCGTAAATGTAAGAGTGAACATGATTCATGAGTTCGAAACTGGAGAAGAGGCAGAGGCGTGTCCTTCAGACACTTCTGCTCTGTTTGAGCTCAGTCTGAGATCTGATCTCATGTACTGGTGACATACACATCAACATGGATACGTTCAGACAGCAGCTCGTAACACAGACTTCAAGGTTTGTGCTCCTTCATATTCTACATTAAATGAAACATCTATCGTTTTTAAGTCTGAACTGGATGTGACCCTGAAGTGACCCACATGGACTACAGAGGTCCTGAAGTGGCCCATGTGGACTACAGAGGTTCTGTAGTGACCCACATGGACTACAGAGGTCCTGGGTTAGGGTTGTTTAATCACTATTTGATTGTGTCCATGTTGTGTGTGTTCTCTGCTGACCTTAATACATTCATGGAAAGGCCTTTGAGGAAACTGTCAGTGTGATATTGGGCTATATAAATAAAATTGAATTGAATTGAAGTGACAAATCCATAAACTTGGATACTGATCCTGGTCCAGTGCAGGCCACAAACATTCTACCAGCTCCACATGTAAAGTGTCGTGACCCAACTTTTGTTATGATTTGGCGCTACATAAATAAAATGAGATTTGATTTGAAACATTTACTTTACCAGGAATGTGGAAAAACCTTGGTGCATTTCCACTGAAATGACCTGGTAAAGACCTTTCCTTCTACCCCAAACTTTCCCTGGACAAAGTTCTAACTCGTGGGTGGGCCATTTCAGATGGCCTGGAATGCTGGGGGGCAGGGCTTTGTGTTGAAGAACACTGATTGGTTGAACACACCAGCAGCATTGCACACTTACATTTAGCTGCAGCAGCTAGCGTGTGGCTCAAAACCGGTTTGTTTCATTTATCCAAGACTCATTTCATTTGTTTTGATCATTTGGAAAAAAGGAATAAAAGAAACTACAAGAAGTCAACACCACTGCTGTCGACCAATACATGATACAACTCAAGCCGAGTGTGTTCAGCTTGTGTGAGCGCAATAGTGTGGACGTCCACCCACAGCATATTCCGAAAATACACTCAAAACAGCCTGTACATGTGTACATACTAGGGCATTAGTGCCTGTTTACACATGGATTTATGCGTCACTAAAGTCTGAGTGGAGTCGACTGGACGTGTAATGACATCATCACACTAACAGGAACAGCACAGATGTTCACCTATGAACAACTAGAACTAACGTTGGAACATGCACAGTGTCCAGTAAAAAAAAGGGTCCAGACACAAACATCAACAGTCCTGTGTGTGTGTGTGTGTGTGTGTGTGTGTGTGTGTGTGTGTGTGTGTACCGCCTCTCTCTGGTCATATTGTGTAATGAGGCCTTTGAGTTTCTCGGCCAGGGCGCTGTTCTCCTGACACAGCTTGGTGTTGCGGCTGCTGTGCTCTTCGATCTGGGCCTGGATCTCACTGAGCGTGCCCTGAAAATGGGTAGTGATCTCCTTCCTCTTCAGGTCGTCTTCTCTGCACCTCTGCAGTGTCTCCTCCTACATCACATGGAACAGAGCTGAGTATCAGATAGGTCGTGTTATTTCACACATAGCAGACGTTTCCTCCAGTAAAGATCTGAAATTATACATGTGGGGTTTTTTTTGTTTTCACATTATTTTTGTGCTGTAATTTTTTTGTCCTGCTACTTCATTTCACTTGTGCCTTTTTGCATCCTATCTTGTTAGGTCTTCTAAATCGTTTTCGTATATTTTTGTCTTCTATATCATTATTATCATTTTTCACATTGTTGTAATTTTTTTCTTTTTACTTTATTTTTCACCATTTTCTTCCAAACATAATATATCAAACAGCTCTGATTCATACACCAGATTAAACAGACCAATGAAAGAAGAGAAAAAAGAGAACGAGGGAAAAAAATTAAATAAAAGTGAAGTATATTAACAAAAAAAGAGGGGGGGGGGCTTGTTTGTATACACACATACATACATATATATGTTGTAGACATATATATGCACACATCCAATCACACACACACACACACACACACACATATATAGGCCTACATGTACCATCATACCCATGCACAGCTGTGTACATGTGCAAACATACACAAATACCAGAAGACAGTTGTAATACTGAGGGTAATAGAATAGGGAAAGCACATTTGAAAACAAAACAATAAAAATCAATGATAAAAGTAACAGTTACATAACTGAAGCTCCCAGAGCAATAAAAGCAACTACAGTAACAATAGTCTGAGAGGATAAGGCACGTCGTCTGTAACTGCATCAGTATCAAAGAGCTCTAAGTCAACGCTGTCGCCTTCTGTTGTCATTTAGAGTGTTTTATCCACTTCTGTGCTTTAAGTCATTTTTGTCATAAATGTTCTGTGGGACTTTCACCAGTAGAACCATCTTTTGTACGAGTACCTGAAATAATTTTACCTGTGTGGGTTGAGTTAAAACCTAAACCACTTGATTTCAGTTGAATTCAATTGATTTGGTTGTCACATTCCTCAGCTTTGACCAGTGGGTTTGTTAGTACGAACAGTGGGAATGTGATGGTTGATGTTTTCTACTGATCCTCTCCTGTCACAGCCAATGAATAACAGAATAAAAGATGACAGACAGGTTGTCAATACAATAATGTGTGAGTCCAATACATTTGTGTCACTGTTTTTATCCCAGTCTTTCAATTGCATTAATAATTGGTGCAAAAAGTACAATTACTTCCTCGCTGTGTTTCAGTAGAGTTTTCAGGTACTTTACTATTATTTTTTTATTAGATTTTTACACAAATAACAACTTTCTGCTCCATATATGTCCAAAACAGACTTGTTACTTTAGTTTGAATGTTTTTATAATTGGCAAATATGTGTATTTTGCATCATTCTGCATCTTCACCACACGTTCACCATTAACATTAACACAGAGAAGATCTGAGACCTTCTAAAGTAAAAGATATAAACAAGATGAAAATACTGTAACAGATGAAACAACAAAAATAGTACGATGAAATTTGAGACAGAAAATATTTTAAAGATATAACAAACAGAAAAGACAGCTTTCCTTGATTGATTTAGTGTTTTTTTTGTTTGTTTGTTTTACTGTAAATAGGTAACACAGACTTCTAAATACTAAATAAACAGCTTGTGAATCTTACTTTTTATTTTACAAGCTAAAAATGAAATAAAGGATGTCATGAGATGAAAGCAGCATAAAACATGCAATAAGCCTAAAACCATATAAAAGACTCAACACAGCAAATCAAGTTAAAAGATGTGACAAGATGAAAATGACCTTAAAAGTTGAAGAAAATGAAAGTAAGGTACACATTAGAAGAAATCAAATCAGGCCTGAATGTGGCATTCATTTGATTTTGGTGGATATAAACGTGGTCTGTTCACCAAATGCAGTCCATTAATATTCAAATCAAATCCAATTGTATTTGTATGGCACCAAATCACAACAGACGTTATCTCGTGACACTTTACATGTGGAGCTTGTAAAAACCAGACTCCGAGGCCATATTGGAGCATGTTTCATCATGAAACCCTGTACATTGTGGAACAGCTGATACCTTTAAGGTCTTGTTGTGCCTCTGCAGCTCGCGGCACAGCCCCTCCAGTTTACTACGAGCGAGAACCGCCCGGCTGTGTTCGCTCTGCAGCTGGTCCTTCTCCTTCATCACCTGGAGCAACTTCTTCTGCAGAACCTTCAGTTGCTTCTGATCGCTGCGATGCTCCTCCAACTGCAAAAACACACAGAGAAATGCATTGAAGTCAGTGAAGTAGGCTTCCATGGATACATATTCTCACCATTATTGTTAATTTTCAGTGGAAGGAGAAAGTTCAAGTGTTCATTGTGCAGTAAAAGGGTTTCTGTCAGTGTTTTACTGTGTACTTTACATGTGATGCATGTCTAAGGCTCAGCTTTTTTAAACACTACTGTGAGAGTGACCATTTACAGCTGAGGCAGTAATAAGCACCACCAGCTAGTTAATGAGATAGATTATGAACATTAAGTATTTAGTTCTTTAAGATGAATAAGCAGTCATAAGGATGTGAGCAGCTTTGTCTGAGCGTTTCTAAAACTGCAGGCCTTGTTGGCTGTTCTGGGTTTGCATTACCGACCAAAAATACAAATGGATCCCAATGCTTTTGAGCATCTGTGAAACATACATTAACAAACGTCTTCCCTTTGCTGCCAAAACGAGCTGAATCCAACCCCAATAAACAGCTGAGGGTGTTCTGTCGTATGTGTTGTGTTAGTAAGTACATAACTAGAGGAGTTATTACTGCCCCCTACAGGACTAAGGAGGCAGGAGACTGTTCACTTGTATGATGTGATGGACATGTTTCAGTAAAGCTCCGACTAAAGTATATTCTTGTGTTGTCTACTTATATTATATTTATCAAGTCGGCATCAAGTAACTTAACATGGTATCAGAAGTGTGTTAAGAACGGGCAGAGACCATTTCGGTCTGACTTTAAAGACATTTCGGAGATTGAAGAGGATAAAACATGTGAGCTAGCCTGGCAGTTTGGGACTTAGCCGAGAAGACTTAGCCTGCCTGACGGTGGAAGTGGGGACCGAACATGGAGCATTTGCAAATCCTTCCACCCCCCAAATTCGATGTCTCGAAACCAGAGGAATGGCCAAAGTGGAGACAAAGGTTTGAAAGATACAGGATAGCATCATGGCTAGATGCACAGCCGGGTGAATATCAGGTAAACACTTTAATATACACTATGGGAGAGGATGTCGAGGACGTAATAACGTCTCTTGCTTTAACAGAAGAAGAGCAGGTAGACTATGCAGTTGTAATGAACTGAAAGGCACTTCGTAGTGAGAAGAAATGTGATTTTTGAACGGGCAAAGTTTAATCAAAGACGCCAAGAAACCAGAGAGACAGTTGACTTGTTGTGTTATCAGAGCAACTCCAAATGGACGCTGACCTAACACTAAAAAGAGCCGTCACGAAGGCACGTCAAAGTGAGCAAATAAAGATACAGCAAGAGCTAATGAAAACAAACTTCAAAGCTGAAGCTGGCACAAATGTTGCCAGTGTTCGTTTCTATCAGAATGTGTACACGAAAAGCCAAGACCAATCGGACGCACAGACTAAAAAGAAAACTTTTACACCAAAGCAACAGTTAGCAGCAGAGAAAGATAATACGTGCAACAGATGCGGGAGAACTCCAGCTAATAGCATACAACAATGCCCAGCGTGGGAGGAAAATTGCAACAGCTGTCATAAGAGAGGGCATTTTGCAAGGGTGTGCAGGAACAGAATGGTGGGAGAAATAGAAATCATACCTGATGAAGCAACAGATGATGAGGATACAGCATATTTAGGGTTAGTCAACTTAGAGAACTCAGAAACTGAATGGATAACTGAATTCAAAATTAATAACCATAGCACACATTTGAAAATAGACACAGAAGCAGATGTTACAGTCATACCGGAGAAAGAATACACTGCATATAAAGACTTTCCACCACTACAGAGAACTGGAAAAGTCTTATATGGGGAGGAATAAATCGTCTCTCAGTTAAGGGGAAATTCACTGCCACACTAAGAAGCAGTCACCAAAACAACAGCCTGCAAGATGGGTTAGGGTTAGGGTACGTGGTATCAGGGCTGAAGTCAGGATTATTAGGCCGCAATGCAAGTGTAGTACTGGGACTTGTTGCTGGAATTGATGCAACTTTCTGCCTGGACACTGTGACAGAGCAGTTCCCTCAGTTGTTCAGCAGTCTAGGAAAACTGGAGGGGGACTACAAGATTAAGGTCAAACCAGATGCAAAACCGTACTCCCTTTCAACCCCAAGACGCATATACCACTACCACTTATGTATAAAGTCAAACAGGAGTTGAAGCGCATGGAAGACCTAGGCGTTATTTACAAAGTCGAACAACCAACTGACTGGTGTGCAGGCATAGTTCCAGTTCCAAAACCCAACAGTGAGGTCCGCATTTGAGTAGACTTGACAAAGCTGAATCAGTTGGTGCAGAGAGAAAAGCACAGGCTGCCCTCAGTAGAACACACTTTGGGTCAGCTAGAGGGAGCCAAAGTCTTTTCGAAAATGGATGCTAACTCCGGATTTTGGCAGATACCTCTCTCTGAAGACTCCAGACTACTGACCATGTTCATCACACCATTCGGGCGGTATTGTTTCAACCGCTTGTGTTTTGGCATTTCATCTGCACCAGAGCACTTCCAACAAAGGATGTCAGGCATAATGGAAGGCTCGGAAGGCATAATATGCCAGATGGATGATGTTTTGGTGTACGCAGAGACACAGGCGTGTCATGATGAGTGCCTCTGGAAAGTTTTGAAAAGACTAGAGAAGAACAAAGTCACATTGAAAGCAGAAAAATGTGAATTCTCAAGAGACTCAGTGAAAATCCTAGGACAAATCATTGATGCTGAGGGGGTCTGAGCAGATCCTAATAAGGTGAAAGCTGTTAGCACAAGCACACATGGTTGTGTCTGCAGATTCATCTTCATATGCACTGGGAACTGTCCTACTACAACAGTAAGAGGATGGCACTCTGAAACCAGTAGCATATGCTTCACGAGCCCTTAGCGGCACAGAGAGAAGATATAGGCATAGACTTACACATTGAAACTGATCACAAACCACTTGTACCCTTGTTAGGTGCAAAAGACTTGGATGAGCTACCTCCAAGAATTAAAAGACTATGCATGAGGCTAATGCGTTACAGGTACACAATCTCTCATGTACTACTGCTGATGTTCTGTCGAGAGCACCTCAGGAAGGAATGACCGACACTCACCTAGAAACAGATCTCAGCCTGTATGTGAACATGATCATGGACAGTTTGCCAGCCACAGAGAAAAGGCTGCAGGAAATAAGAGAACACCAAGGCAGAGATGAGATACTGAGAGAGGTAAAGAAATACTGCCATGAAGGTTGGCCAGACAAGTTTATGTTGGATGGGAGATGTCAACAGTATGCGCCGTTTGCTGGAGAGCTAACTGTAGAAAGAGGCCTGCTACTCAGAATCAAAAGATTGGTCATACCCAAAACACTACAGCCTGAGATACTGGAGAAACTGCATGTAGGCCATCTCGACATTGTTAAATGTCGTGAGAGAGCTAGACAATCGGTCTGGTGGCCAGGACAAAGCACTCAGCTCAAGAGCCTGGTGGAATCATGTGATACCTGTGCAAGAGAAAGAATCAAACATAAAGAGCCACTTATCCCTTCCGACTTCCCAGAGAGACCATGGGAGGTCATAGGAACAGATCTATTTGAGTGGAATAACCGCCATTACCTTTTAGTGGTTGATTATTTTTCCCGCTATGTGGAAGCAGCAGTTATTAACCACCTCAAATCGATCTTTGCTCGACATGGGATTCCTTCTACAGTAAGAAGTGACAATGTTTTCTTCTGATCTTTTCAGCCAGTTTGCAAGAAAATGGACATTCAAACATGTCACATCAAGCCCAAGGTTTCCCCAGAGCAACAGAAAGGTTGAATGAGCAGTCAGAGCAGTCAAAATGTTGCTACAGAAAGAGTCTGACCCATATTTAGCCCTCATGGCTTATCGAGCAACTCCGCTCTCCAATGGCCACAGCCCAGCCGAACTACTTATGGACATACGCATCAGAACAACTGTACCCACTGTTCCATCTACACTCCAACCAGGTTGGACTAACCTTACTGAGACAGGAGGAGAAGGAGAACAAAAGGAGACAACAGTTGGACTTCAACAGATGACATAAGACTTACCTTCTACCTCGGCTTAACACAGGAGATCACGTCTGGGTGTCAGACACAAAAGAAAGAGGGACAGTGCTGAGAACCGCCAACACGCCAAGATCTTACTTGATTGAGACTCCTAGCGGCGTGCTCCATCGCAATCGATACCATCTTACAAACACACCCGTGGCTCCAGGAATGTCTGGATACTCACCTGAGACTCCACCTGACCTGATTGGAGCAGAACCACCCACAGCAGCCCACAGTTCTGCTGAACCTATCCCTGTGCAGCCCAGCAGTCCTGAGCTAAGAAGATACCCAACAAGAGAGAGAACAATGCCAGGGTACCTGAAGGACTTTGTTACTAGTTACTCTAAGTCTTGCTGAGTGGCACAAGGGGCAGAATAAACCCTTCACTCAGCTGATAGAATGGACAGTCTACCCCACCTTCATAAGAGGAAAATAATAAAACCAATACTGTGTAAGAGAAACATGTTGATTGAGTTATGTTAGCTTATGTAAGCTAAGGAAGGAAGCTTATGTCACCCATTTTAATGCCGCACACTGAATGAATGAATGAGTTCCTTTTTTGGTTTGTACATCAATCAGTGCACTTTGTAAAATAACCATAACAAATGTAAAAACCAAATAAAGAAATAGGCTAGAAATGGAAGCTTATCTTTTTGCCTATCCTTTGCATCTGATCCACTACTTACATCAAATTAAATGTGTACAGCATTCACACCAAACAGCAAAACAACAACAAAAACATATTTACCATTTCATTTCCATCCATCCATCCATTTTCAACCGCTTAGTCCCTTTCGGGGTCACGGGGGGGCTGGAGCCTATCCCAGCAACTACGGGCGGAAGGCGGGGTACACCCTGGATGAGCCGCCAGTTCATGGCAGGACCACACAGACAGACAGACAACCATTCACACACACACACACACACACACATTAACCTATTCCCCAGGTGCATGTGTTTGGAAGTGGGAGGAAGCCAGAGTACCAGAGAGAACCCACGCAGTCACAGGGAGAACATGCAGACTCCACACAGAAAGAACCCATGGTTCTTCTTGCTGTGAGACACGAGCGCTAACCACTGCGCCACCGTGCTGCCCATTGGGCGGAGCATTAAGGGTCTTGCCCAAGGACCCTCACTGGCAGCTCAGTATTTGCATGTGTCTCCGGCCGGAATTGAACCGGCGACCCCATGCATCCCACCATTTCATTTCAATATTCCTAAATAATTTTCAATTCAAGGCTTTTTTTTGTTTGAACCGGCATAAAACAATATATGGCAGTGTTACTATACAATAATATGATATAATTAAAAACCCTTTTACAATATGACACACATGCTTGAAAGTGCAAGTTAAAGGTAAAATTTATAAATGCTGATTTCACTTCACTGTTCAAAAGCAGATTGGTCAGTGTGTGTTAATAATAAGTCCAAAAT
Source organism: Maxillicosta whitleyi (assembly GCA_029822895.1). Classification (NCBI taxonomy): domain Eukaryota; kingdom Metazoa; phylum Chordata; class Actinopteri; order Perciformes; family Neosebastidae; genus Maxillicosta; species Maxillicosta whitleyi. The sequence goes on along the minus strand of JAPSES010069432.1, from coordinate 509 downwards.
GGACGGACATCTCCAAACAAAGCTTTCCTGCCATGTGTCTGTTGGTACATAAATGTAACGTGAGGGTTCGTTGTTGGTAAAAAGTTCATCCTTTATAAAATGAGACAACAGGATGGAGACAGATACTATATGTCCTTGAACAGCACTCGACATCTACCGCCAGTAAATGTAAGTGATTCAGAAAGGCAAATTCTACAAATTATTTTTGCTGCCTGTATACTACAAAAGAGAATATTTCAATATGTAAATAATAATTCTGCAAATAGTTAACTGGGTAAATACATTTTTTATCAAATACATGAATGAACTTAATCCCTGTAATATGAATTTATTTCACAGTGTGATCTGTAATGAGAGCAGGGAACAGGTGGAGGGGAAGCTGGAGAGGTGGCAGTTTGTCCTGGAAAACAAAGGAATGACGATTAGACTCCATGGCTGTGTTCCAATATCCATACTCTCCGTACTTACCATACTTAGTTTGAGTACGAAGGGTGTTCACATTACAATCG
>JAPSES010069401.1:0-11015 GCA_029822895.1 Maxillicosta whitleyi | reverse complement strand
AAAAAAACAAATTTGGGAGTAATATTATGGGGTGTCAGTCACAATATGTGGGGGAACTGTGCTGCTGGGAGGAGGTTTCTGCTCTGAGTGCTTTTCTAGTTTATTATTAGAATGTATTATAATTAGTTTCTATTATTTTAGTATTAGTTATTATGCTATTATTTTACTAGCTCAGTCCACTTGAGATCAAATTGTGCTGCATGTGGACCCCATGTGACCTAAATTACTGTGCAAGGTGTCCCATTATTGATGCTTTTAACATATGATGTAAAACATACAGTCTCATTTGGATTATTTCCCTTCAAAAGCACAACACTGTACTCAAGTCAACAAGAAGACGTCATATTGACATGTTTTGTTATTATAATTCTAGGTCCATCTTTTATCTGCATCCATTGTACTGACTATCTAAAGCAGGGGTGTCAAAGTCATTTTAGTTCAGGGGCCATTTTCCCCCTGACATGACCTCAAGTGGGTCGGACCAGTAAAATAATAACAGTGAAAAAAGTACAATTATATTATGGTAATGTTTACATCTACAAAGTTTCCTTAAAAATATCAACAATATGAACTTGTATTAAGAATAACAAGTGCGATTTAACAATATTCTTCCTTAATTTATCAGTTTATCATTTACACGTGCGTTACAACTATTACAAAATCACAAAACATTTAGTAACAGGCAGGATATTGGTAAAATTGCATTTAAGACATTTTTTAAAGACATTAAGACATTTCAGGTTGTTCATATTTGTTCTGGTTATTCACATTTAATGGAAAAAACATTTTAAACTGGCTTTTGCTTGAATTGTAATTGTAATTGTTATTCTGTTCTCTTTGTTCTTTTAATGTGAAGCATCTTTGAGTGTCCAAAAAAAGCACTATATAAGTTTGATGTATTATTATTATTATTATTATTATTATTAAACATGTTCATGTAATTTTACATTTTTACAATAAAGCAAAGATGAAATTTGAAGTTGTCTTATATTTATTATAATTTATAGGTTATTATTCATATTCTACTGATCTGACCACCTCCAGATCACATTGTTCTATATGTGGAACCTGAATTAAAGTGATTTTGACTCCATTGATTGTCAGTATGTAAAGTGTAATTTTTGCATTTCACTAATTCATCCCACGGCCAGATTGGATCTTTTGGCGGGCCAGATTTGGCCCCCGGGCCGCATGTTTAACACCTATCATCTAAAGTGATGTAAAGTACAGTGCAAAGTGTGTGGTGTATAATATACAGTCTCATTTGTATTATTTCCATTCCAAAGCTTGATGCTGTACTCAGTTCAATAAGGAAAAACATGCCGAAGCTAAATTATTTCAATGTAAATTATGAAGAGAAGGACTCCAGAAACACATTCGTCATGCACAATGAAAGCATATCACATTGCATGATCTCACAATGCAGTAAATGTAGTGAAATATTATGTTTCAACCCTTTGATAAAAGCTTCTGCAGCTCTTGAAGGTCCTCAGTAGTGCACATGCTTTTGCCAAGGCCAGAGTCGGCTAATCACATTTAACACCATATCTCAAAATGTAAGAAAAGGGATCCACCCTTTTTTTTGGCCCTGCTCCAGAATTTAATGGGTTTGTCCTTGGTTCTTGTCCTACACTTCCACAAAATTTCCCCAAAATCTATGTGCATTTCCACTCCCCAACAACCTAGACAGGAGCATCAAACTGAACTGAACTTAGTCTCAAGTACATTTTCATTTAAATAAAATACCATTTAATTGCTTAGATTCAGAGGCTACACTGTACTTTCCTTTGAGACATAGTCGGACCTAAATCTTACTTTTAGTTTAGTTTATTTTAGACAGAAACATCATACAAAACAGGAAAAAAAAAATGCAAAATAGACAATATGAATAGAATACAATAATATAAAATGGAATAACTGCTGTGCCTAAAAGGAAGTCCGTTTTTAAGCCTCTTACCAGTATTTCATGATCTAATCAGGGCTAATTTTGTCAAGCCATTACAGCATTTGAGCAGCGCCGGTGTGGGTGTGTCCATCCCGGCAGCATCTGTTCCCTCATTGATCTGGCTGCTGGAGGCTGAGTGCTGAATGCTGCAGTATCCTGAGAGATGCTGAGTCATAGGAAGCTGCACCGGTTCAACGGGGCTTTACAGACACACAGATTGCGTGTAACTGTACTGCAAATATACTGTGGGAAGCATTTTATCATGAAGTACTGTACTCATAAAAATGCATTAAACAGCAAAACGTCCTCCCAATACGCTGAAAGGTTTTTTAAAGCATTAAGCTCTGGCTGACCGGCTCATCTTGTTGCCACAAACCACTCAAAGCACACGTCACCCTCCGTTAAAAGAATGAATAATTGATCAGTTTTGGCACAGATGCAACAGACTGCAGAAGACAAAACTCACTGAGATGAAAGAGAGGATCCAGGACACTGATTGTCTTTTTGGTAACACTGCAATACTCTGGTTTTAATACTCAAAGGAAAGGTAATGTTTTCTCCTGCATACGATCAAACACCTGATTGATAGTTAAATTGTGGCGTACAAAGTAGTGAGCTTTGTCTCAGCAGGTTTATCTCTTTTCAGAATTCAAAGCCTTTGTTGCACAAAGCAGGGTTTTTGTGTGGTTAGATGTTTGGTGTGGTGAGGTTCACAAATCCCCCAGCCTTAGCCCAATCTGGATTAACTGGAACATGGATCACAAGCAGCACATTAATGCTCACACTGTTGGAATGAGGAGCTGGAATCACATATGGGTGAGAAGTTCAAAATGTGCTACAAACATGTGTTCATTTGGTTAAATATGAGCAGAGCACACGTGAGGGCCTTTAGAAGAAGGGATGATTCAGTCACGTTTCAATGTTAACATTTACTGTTGTCTAGTTTGACAAGTGGGACAGGAATCTATGGGGAAGAAGCTTCCACTGTGGACCAAAAACAACCCATTCTACAGCCTCCAGAAAAAGAACAATTTTGTGCTTAATTCTTTGTTTGTTTGTTTAATACCATTATTCTTTAGCATTTTACTTGGACAAGCCTTATTGTTAATCCCCGTCAATAATAGCTCTCTAAAAATCACTGCAATCTCTACAGACCTATCCATTTACCTCATTCAGAAAACATCTGAAAGGTTTCTAATTAGCCAATATATGGATTTAGCTGTAAATCATCTCAGCTTATACAAAAACATTTTTATAAAATGTATATGACATGGTATCTAATCTCAACGTCTTTCTAAATCCAGTTTTTTTGTGCAAATAAACTAATAATAACCCTACTCTGCTCATTAAACTAAACCCCTCCTGAGACTACCACATTTTGTGTACGTGTTGAATTTCCTATACAGTCTTTTGTCAGTGTCATAGTTCTCATTTGGTAAAATACACATATTTGCCTCTTAAGAATGATATTCATGAACCATATATATAAAAAAAAAAAAAGAATTTTGGAATCTATAATTAACAGTGCATTATTACATTTACTGTGAAGTAGGCTCTAACAAAACGTGCCATGTCTATTTTACATTTTAGATTTTTCTTAAATTTTATTAATAACTATATTTATTCATGTCCTCTTTTTTTAAATATATTTTTCTTTGTTAATTCTTATCTTTTTCTATCACTGCACACTGTATTGGCCTGAGCACACTCATTCCATTTGAAATTGTAATGACAAAGTCTTTTCAGATTCTGAATATCACTAATATAATAGGTTTAAATACCCTTTTCTATCTTGGTATAGCTTGGCTAAGGCTAGGAAAGTCTTAATCAGGTATTGGAAAAATTACTTTTGACTTCAATTAATTTCAAGATATAATGTAAGCTATTTCACCTTCTGTTATGTGAATTAAACATGACACTGTAGGTCGAACCTGGGAGAATTATTGAGAGAATTATTCATGTCAACACAGTGAAGGTGAATCCTGCCCCTAAGTATAATTTAAGGAGGTAGTGCCAACCTTTATCTAATAAAGATACCTTCCACACGTTATATGTTTTCATAAAAGGTGATCAGAAAAAGGTTGTGATTTTAATTTGATGCCAAGTTAAAAAAAAAAAACAAAAAAAAAAACAAAAAAAACCCAACTATATATGGGTCTGGTGACATGAATATTTGCATGTCAGGTTGCAAAACTTTGAACAAGATAGCACACCTCCATAAAACAGCTCAAGGGGAATAACATACAGTACTAGTTGTCACATCATATTTGCTTGATGACACATGCGTTCTGTGACATAGCCGTGCCGAAGAACTGAACAGAGACCTTTCTGTGTCAGATTACAATACATGCACAGCATGACCTACATTTGTATGATATAAGCAAAGCAGCGGTGTCTCTATAAAAACCAGGACCAGGCTCAGGGGATATCAAATCATAATAACACCACTTAGACTGAATTACAGACATGTACTACCATTCATCCATAAACAGAGAGCTTTCCTGTATAGAACTAATCTAGATAAAAATGCATGGTATGCATAGATACCATTCCAAAGGGTGGTTTTGGAGAGCTTATACAGTATAAAGCCCTGTACTAATGCACAGATATCCCCAACGCCCAGTGGGACAGCCTAATCGTCATGGCGACAACCAGCTGGTATTGATGTTTTTCCCTGTAGGTTGTTAGAGACATGGCTACAGCAACTGTACCATACAGGAGTGCTGGTGTCACATTCATGCCTGGTATTCAGATGAATAAACCCATTTACCCTCATTCCACAGGTCTGCTCAACATACAACAGCCATAATAATATGTACGTAAAGACTTGGATGTAGAGAGAAGGGGGCACAAAACTGACAGCCAAGTGTTAGTGTTTAGGATAAAAGAGCGATTGACATCAGATAATACTTGAATAGAAGCTGATTAATCCTAAAATGAACACCTCGGTATCATTTCCTCCATCTAAGCTTTAATACAGATCAGTTATTAGTCTATTCCATGGACTGTAATGTTATCATCCTGTGATTTCAATGTAACGTGGCTTCAGAATTAATCTTTTCATTCTAAACTGTAACCACATCAACTCATTACAGCAAACTGATCCATGATAACGGGAACTAATCTGTGAAATGAGCTGCTTTGTGCTTTGCTGGTATGAAAAGCTGCAGACAGACACATGACTGAAAAATCACTGCTGAAGCCATTCCAGAATCAGGGCCTGTGCGACTGCAAATATTCTAACTTCTAACCAGACCCCTGCATTCACTGCTCAGCCACGTGGACTGCTCAGAAATAGCACCCATTAAAAACGGTTGCCTCGGGAATCCGCGTTTAAGAATGTATTATTTTACGAATCCTTGACCAAATGTGGATTTTCGCTGAATTACTTCGACAGTATCGGTTGAAAATGCAGAAGAAAATCGGTCTGTGTCGCATTTTCTTTCCGCCATCATGAAGGAAATAGGCCAACGTCTCCAGATTATACATTAGTCACACGTGTGACAGAATCGATATTGACAGCTCATTTGGACCAATAGCGTACAAGCATGTCACATGTTATTGGTCTACATTTATGTCTGTAAAAGTGGGCTGTGCGTACAAGCCAATAGGAATTCGCTGTGTATGGTAAGAGGGTGGGGCAAAATGTCATATAAAATACAACGGTCAGCCCTCTTACACGCACTTCAACGAAAGCCTAAGAACCTCTGTGCAAGACTTGCTCTACCTCCAGCTAAAATGAGGGAAATTGTGCATCTTCAGGCCGGCCAGTGCGGAAACCAGATTGGTGCCAAGGTGAGGACGGTTTAATTTTTCTTTCTGAGTTATATTTGTTGTTTTTTTCATTCCAAAAACAGCAGGTTTTGTGCTCTTAAAGCCGGTGCTTTGTGCCCGGCCCGGCAACCACACCCAGGGAATCTCATTGTGTCCTTATAGAGACCACTGCTCTAAGATTAAATCCGGAGTTGGATCTTCTTTTATGGTCTTTGGCACACGATGTGCCAAGATTGACGTGAAGCTAAATATTTTTAATCATAATTATGCGGAAAAAAATAATTTTCACAATTGCGTTGAGATGACTTGCGCAAGCTCAAAAATAACGACAGTTGTTGGATACGACTTCAAACTAACTACATTACTATTATTTTTTAGTAAAATGGTGAATAATTACGTAAATGTGAAGCTGAAATAACTGTCTTGAGTTATGTCCTCTTCATATTCTAACCGTAAGTTTACGTTCTCTGGGTGTAAATCGGTGGTTGTGTAACGGGCCGGGCGCCTTGAGGCCTGCTCCGCGGTGCTTTTGTGCTCTGCCTCCCCGGCGGGAGGCGGTGTTGGCGGTTAGTGACGTAGGCGGGGTTTTCAAATTCATAACCCCCCTCCCTCTTCGAATCACAGCCAATGGGGCGTTAGACCGCGCGCGCCTTGCCAAGCATGGCGGGAAACTGAGTTTGAACAGACAAGCGGGCTTACGTAACTATTTATTCAGTACCCAGTCTGATAGGAAACGGATAAATGCCGGTGTTGGTCTGAGCTCATGACTGCATGTTTGTGTCCAGTTCTGGGAGGTGATCAGTGATGAGCATGGCATTGACCCAACTGGAACATACCACGGAGACAGTGACCTGCAGCTGGACAGGATCAATGTCTACTACAATGAGGCCTCTGGTATGTGTGACTCATTAGTTTCAAATGCCTATGTCATTGTCTTGTCTATGTAGTTTTTAATTTAATGGCTTTTTGCTTCCTCTAGGTGGTAAATATGTTCCCCGTGCTGTCCTGGTTGATTTGGAGCCAGGCACCATGGATTCTGTGAGGTCTGGACCTTTTGGCCAGGTCTTCAGGCCAGATAACTTTGTTTTTGGTAAGTGCATATCTGTCTATTTATTTACACTGACTTTGTAGAATTATTTGTATATTAAATGCATTTTTATTTTTTTACTATCCTTTCAGGCCAGAGTGGTGCTGGTAACAACTGGGCCAAAGGTCATTACACAGAGGGTGCAGAGCTGGTGGACTCTGTCCTAGATGTGGTGAGGAAGGAAGCAGAAAGCTGTGACTGCCTGCAGGGTTTCCAGCTCACCCACTCCCTGGGTGGTGGTACTGGTTCTGGTATGGGTACTCTGCTGATCAGCAAAATTCGTGAAGAATACCCTGACCGTATCATGAACACCTTCAGTGTGGTGCCCTCCCCCAAAGTATCAGACACAGTTGTTGAGCCCTACAACGCCACACTATCAGTCCACCAGCTCGTAGAAAACACAGATGAAACCTACTGCATCGACAATGAGGCTCTGTATGACATCTGCTTCCGTACCCTCAAGCTCACAACTCCCTCATACGGTGACCTCAACCACTTGGTCTCTGCTACCATGAGCGGCGTCACCACCTGCCTCAGGTTCCCTGGACAGCTCAATGCTGACCTGCGTAAGCTCGCTGTCAACATGGTGCCATTCCCCCGTCTGCACTTCTTTATGCCAGGCTTCGCTCCCCTCACAAGCAGAGGCAGCCAGCAGTACAGATCCCTCACTGTGCCAGAGCTCACGCAGCAGATGTTCGACGCCAAGAACATGATGGCTGCCTGCGACCCACGCCACGGCCGCTACCTTACAGTTGCTGCCATCTTCAGAGGCCGCATGTCCATGAAGGAGGTGGATGAGCAGATGCTGAATGTGCAGAACAAGAACAGCAGTTACTTCGTTGAATGGATTCCCAATAACGTCAAGACCGCCGTCTGTGACATTCCTCCCCGTGGCCTCAAGATGGCTGCCACATTCATTGGCAACAGCACAGCCATCCAGGAGCTGTTCAAGCGCATCTCTGAGCAGTTCACAGCCATGTTCAGGCGCAAAGCTTTCCTCCACTGGTACACAGGTGAGGGTATGGATGAGATGGAGTTCACTGAGGCTGAGAGCAACATGAACGACCTGGTGTCAGAGTACCAGCAGTACCAGGACGCCACCGCTGAGGAGGAAGGAGAGTTTGAGGAGGAGGGCGAGGAGGAGCTGGCTTAAGTGTCTCACTTTTCCCTTCTGTCAAATCTTTGCAATGAAATGTAACGTTCCAAGTCTTTTCCAGTTTTCAGTGTTCTGTTTATGTTAATAAAATTCAAGCATATTTGAATCCTCATTCCTGACTAGTGTGAATTTCCTTTTAACAGAATTATCACTGTTGTGCATAATGTGTGGTTAAACTGGTCAATTAGTGAGGCTTATCTGTAAATGGAATAAAATAAAACTGGACCAGTATACAGTGGATTGAGGTCAGGTTGATTAAATTTAAGTACCTCTGCTAAATTATGCCTTCATTAAAATGAACAAAAGGGTCTTTCAGTTGACTAATTCCAGTGGTAGTAAACATGTGTCAATAAGTTTACAAACTGTCTTCTGTCCAGTGTAGAAAACAGGAATTCAGATAATTGTCACAGAAAGTTGGTCTTATCAGCCTGGCTGAATATAACATGACACTGACTCACTTGTGGAAATATAATAAACTAAGTGTAGCTTTACAGAAGTAAAGCAAATGCTCATGACATGGAGCTCAGCAGGTCAAAGGTCACTTTACATTTCCAGCATGTGACTTGGAATGACACTAAATCTCTGACGTAACCACCAGACTGTACGCATCAGTAATAACAAAAACACTTAAAACTAAATTAGGATTCAGACTATTCTCTGGTTTATTTTATGTACAATTTTCTCCAGAATTAAAGACACTGGATCTACTTCTTAATGCCATGTAGGGGTGTTGAACATGCAGGTCGTCAAAGGGTCCAATGAGGCTGATGGGATGAATATGAAATGAAAGAATTGAACTGAAGATATTAATGATCAAGGATGTCAAAATTATTTTAGTTCAGGGCCCACATACAGACCATCAGATCTTATGTGGGTCAGACCAGTAAAACCACAGCATAATAACCTGTAAATAATAACTGTCTTCTTTTAGTGTAAAAAAAACAAATAGTTGAAAATGTTTACATCCACAAACTTTCACAAAAATGTGAATAAACCAAACAACATGAAATGTGTTAATAGAAGTGTAATTTAACACTGTTCTGCCTGTTATGAAACGTTCAATGTCTTTGTAGATCCACTGTGATCTGTACGATGCTTAATTTCATCATGTCATTTTGTGGCTGATTTATGAGAGTTAATGTTTTGAAGTGATTAAAAAAAAAAACTGTTGGAAATCAATTATGAACCAATTAAAGGAGGGCTTAGAATTCTTCCATTTACTACTATATATATGATATTTACACAAAAGAGCGATTATATTAATGAGATCAGATACAGACAAATTAAAATTATCCATAAAATAAAGAATATCAACAGTATCAAGCAACAGTACATCATCAATTTTAAGAGATAGGCGATTCTTAATGTCAAACCAAAATTCTCAAGTAATTGGACATAAAACAAACATGTTTCCTCAGACTTGGCACAGAAGGAGCAAATGTCTACTTCAAATGTAAAATACTTTTTGAGAAATTCAGAAAAAGCAGCTGCTTTAAGTTCAGTGGGACAGTGCATGGAGTCCAGTGTTGTATACAGAACTGTAAAATCACACTGTAGTAAAAGTATCGGTACCCTCCAAAAAATGACTTAAAGTACAAAATACTAAAGTACAAATACTGTAAAAATAAATGTACTCAAGTAATGTAACTAAAAGTACAAGTAAAAAGTAAATAACAAGTAAAGACAGTCTGAATGTCATTTTAATTTGTTTTTTTTAATAAACTGATTGTTATGTACATGAATGAAAATGGAGACAAAAAACTTTGAAACTTTATAAACCTGTTCTTTTGTCTCTTTCAAATAAAGTCAGTGCTGAAAATTTAGCGTACATTATTTTTTATTTTGTAACGAGTAACGAAACGGAACATTATAAATGTAGTGGAGTAAAAGTACGCAATTAAGTTCAGAAATATAGTGAAATAAAAGTGAAATGTGTCAAAAAATGTAAAAGTATAAAGTACAGTAGTGAAGTATTTTTACTTAGTTACTATACAACACTGGAGAATTGTGCTTTTGTGACCTTAGAATGATCTGTTTGAATGTACAGGGGAAATGTCCACCACATTTCTGCAGGAATTCTTTTTCCATTTTATAACACGGGGGTGTCCAACTCATGTTAGTTCAGGGGCCACATACTTATTTTATACGTATTATGTCAAACAGGCCGGACCAGTAAAAGAACAGCAAAAACAACAGAGACATTATTTCCCAAAATATACTTAAGTACAGTAGTGAAGTATGTTTTTGTTACTAAACAACACTGATGGAGCCCCTCTGAGCTACAGTCCTGGGTGCACGTCTGGTAACTGGTTCTGGTTCTGGACACTAGGGGGCAGTGTTGGCTAAGCTACTCTTTTCCACAGGCAGTAGATGAGGATGCTGAAAGCCAGAGCCAGCAGAGACCAGCAGCAAACCCTCTTCACATGACCCTCCAAGTCCTGCTTCACCCCGAACCGGGACACGAAACCAGTCTGTGACAGCAGAAGGGAACCAAACATTTACATTAGACGTTAAAAACCTGAGGTGAGTTAACTGCACTGACTGCTGAGACGTTCCCACTGTCCTCCTGGAATGGAATGAATGACAAACTTTTCATTTGTTTTTGTTTTTTTTTATCCTCATGTTGATAATTACCCATAGGTGTTGCTTTAAGGGAAATAACGAAATAAAAGTTATTTATTTATCCAAAGTCTTATTAAACTGAACTGTGGGATACCTGCTGTATTTTACTCAGTAATGTTAATTTACTGGTTGCAGGGAGGACTACTGTCTGTGCAAACAGTTATACATCCTTTGTGTGTCTTGATAAACAACAGGACGTGTGTGAAGAGCTCTGCAAAAACATTCTGGTACAATTCATTCATTCATTTTTTCATCTGTTTAGAGCAGGGGGGTCCAACTCATTTTAGTTCAGTTCCACATTCAGACAAGTTTGATCTGAAGTGAAATAATAACATTATTATTATTATTTGAGTAAAGGTATGTGATGATGATGCTAATTATTTATTGATTGATTTAAGTAATAACATGAACATGTAACATGAAGACCATTT
>JAPSES010069370.1:0-11016 GCA_029822895.1 Maxillicosta whitleyi | reverse complement strand
TTGTGTCCCCAGGATGAGACTGTGTATTCATACTCGTGTCCCCACATAATATAGTTTTACAAACACACACACACACAAACACACACACACACACACATACATATATATATATACCTCCTGCTCCATGAGTGTCTTGTTCCAGTAGCCAATTTAACATCAGAACATCCTGGTTCCCCAACATGTGACCCGGGTGGTGACTCTTTCATTTATCATTCCGCTCATTGGAGGTATCCAGCTGTTATTGGAGCGGCATAACCAGGTAGTGGGTCTAGTGTACAGGAACATCTGTACCGAGTATGGACTGGAGGTCCCAGGGTCAAGATGGCAGACACCCCCAAAGGTGCCAAAGAACAAACCTGTGGGACTTCCACATCCGGACCGACAAGATGGTGATGTCCAATCAGCCTGAAATAATGGTGATGGATAAACATGAGAAGACAGTGGTGGTGATAGATGGAGCAATCCCCCAGTGATAGAACATCAGAACGAAAGAACATAAGAAGGTTGAGAAATATGGAGGCGTATAGTTATGATGATATGATGATTTTATTCATGAGTCAAATAATGCAGCCACGTTTTTAAAATGAAAAAAATTATTTCTGAAAATGTATTTTAATTTTCAAAATTTAGATTTCAAATTGAATTTTGGTAACTATTTGTTGGGGCAGGTTTGGAAAATGAAATCTCAAATGTGGTTTTCTTTTTAATTTGAATTAAGTCAAAGAATGAGCAGCCACTGATAAGAAAACGAAAATGCAGAATGGATGATTTTTTTTAACAATTTTATTTATGAGTCAAATAATGCAGCTAAATTCATAAAATGGAAAAGCATTTCTACTAATGCATTTCCATTTGGATTATGGTAACTATACGCTTCCATAGAGAAATACCAAGGGCTGAAAGAGCATATAGAGAAAATGTGGAGTGTGAAGGCAACAGTGGTACCAGTAGTGATGGGGGCACCAGGGGCAGTGACCCCCCCAAGCTGGGAGAACAAGGAGCAACATCAGAGATCTGAGTCCAAAAGAAAACAATGTTAGGGACAAGTAAGATCCTCCACACTTATGTGGTCTAATGTCTCTCTATCCACATATAGTGTGTTGTATCGCTCTGTGTGTGTGTGTGTGTGTGTTGCATCTACCCAGAATGCTCTTTATCTTCTCTTCTCATGCCTCTCGTTCTTCGTCCACAGTGAGACAGAGATGACCTACTCAATGCAGATCCTGCTGGAGTTGGAAATGGACATGAGGGGAAGTGGAGCCAACCCCTTCACGTCTCTGAAACCAGAGGTGGTGGGATCGTCCCCCAACAAACCTCCTGTTTATTGCAACTCCCACTACTTCTGTTTTGAGGGTCTGTTGGAGACAGTGGAGTTTGAGGACCCAGATGAGGCCTGAATGGGCTGCGTGTTATTACACTGAATGCACGCATTATGGGCATTCATCATTAATTGTTTTGACCTGTGAAGTATCTTCTCCTAAAATGTAATAATCTGTAATTGAATGAACCCATAAAAACCCAGTGCTACTTTTGTGGCAGTTCTTACGTACATTTTCTCTCTATTTATCCTTTCTTTAGTGATTTATCACCATTTTTTTTTTTTATGATATTATCCTCTGTATTTTGTGTTTTTCAGTGTAAATCGTTTATTTTCTTATATTTAATTTACTGATCATTTTAGATGTTCATGAAAGCTCCAATAAAAGTTGAGGGTTATCATATGAACTGGAGAAAAAGTGACTTTTTCAGCAACAATATCAATGTAACTGAACATAAACTAAGTGTTTCACTGATCCAGCTCCATGGGTTTTATTTTTTTATTTTTATTTTAGTTCAGTTGCCACATCTTCCCAACATGATCTGAGAACGAACGAACCACTAAAATAGTAATATAATAATATAGAAATAATGTCAACTCCATTTCACTATGTTTTAGACTGAAAAAGTGAAATTACATTACAAAAAACTTTACATTTACAAACTATCCTTCAAAAAAAAAAAAAAAAAATGTGAATAACATAAATAACTGAAAAAACTGAAATTTCTTAAAATAAAATAAAATAATTCTATTTTAACAATATTCTGCCTCGGTGTATCATTTACAAATGTACATGACAACTTACAGATCACAGTGGATCTACAAATACACAGAACATTTACAAACAGGCAGAATATTGGTCCAATTACACTTAAGTTCCTTAAGATATTTCAGATTGTTTATATTTGTTCTTTTTGTGAAACAAAAAGTGAACAAATGTAAATATTTTCATGTAATTTTACTTTTTTGACATAAAACAAAGAAAAGACAGAGTGAGTTGTCATTATTTATAGGTTATTATGATAGTATTTTACTGATTCTGATCCACTTTAGATTGAATTGGGCTGAATGTGGAACCTGAACTAAAATGATTTTAATGTCTTCAATTGGTAATACTCTAAATGTAATATTTGCATTTCAGAAATTCATCCTACTGTCCAGATTGGACCCTTTGGTGGGCAATTTGACACCTATGTTGTAGAAGATGACAGGGTTTCCGCGGTTACCACAGAGCCTCGGAGCTTCCAAATGGGTCATATCTGATGACTATGAAAAGACAATAAACTGTATTTTACACCAATTATTAACATGTATTGATAAGATTAATGGATCGAATGTTATTAAACACTTTAGATCAGTAGGTGGTTTTATTAGATGGTGGTTGTTTGGGTCTTTATGGGTTAATATATGTACATTTATATTCCACAGGTTGTACTCTGTTAATTTGACTTGTGAGTATTTGCTATAATATTTGCATTTGCTATCTCAGTTTTATAGTATTTAACTGAGATAAAGATTTGAATTCCCATCTTCTGAGCTATTATGTCAGTGAGGAGTCAATAAAACTTTGCATAAAGATGTAAATGTCTACTGGTATTTTAAGTCTTTATTATGTTCTGTGTTGATCCAGTCCAATATGGAGGTGACTACAATGATCACTCTATTCTGATTTTTTTCTTCTATTTCTTTATACATCACATGTTTCTTATCATTTCTTTAAATCTGACAAAGTAGTAAAAGTAATGAGGAAAAGACTACCTTCTTTTATATTAAAATGTAATTAAAAGCCAGTGAACATGGCTGTGTGCTGTGTCGAGCACCAACTTTATCCATATGTTTCATTAAATTAAATGCCACATCTATGCACATTTGCTTGTACCAATCACACATAAAAATAACACCATTTCATTTCAGCGTCGTCTCTTTATTGGTCTATAATCATGCGTACATCTCTAACGAGCTCTAATGGACGCCAGTAGATCTACGATGTAAAAGAGAGCATTGAAAGCAGCTGCAATGGTGACACAATTCAGATCCTTAAAAGAACACTTGTCACATTTGTAGGGATTGTAGTTGGAACGCCTATAACCGAAGACGGCCCAAAGGCAGATGGCGACCAGGTACAGGATCACGGCCATAACGTTAAACACCAATTCCATTATATTCAGCCTGAATGACACTAAACACTGCAGTAGTTTGAGCAGATTAAGAACTATGATGAGCACGGTGACCATGAAGCAAACGGCGAAGATGGCGATGCTGCATAACATCCCAACGGGGCGATAGGCCCACTCCATGGTGACGAAGTGGTCGGTGGCGGCTGTGAGGATAATACATGCAATGAAGGCCTCTGTGATACGGAGATTCCCTCTTCGGCTGGATAAGTAGCCGCTCTTTAACTTCATGGCTTGCATTATAACATCAATCAGGAATAATACGGTGACAACCAGGGAGATGACGAGACACAAGATGTTGATAATGGAGGGGAGATGGAAGAACACGACCCCGAAGACGACGGTGGTGGACACGGCCATAGTATAGCACAGTCCAGTCAGACCACAGGTCAGGTCAGCCCAGTTGGGCAGGAGGACGACGAAGAGGATTTGCCAGCCGTTGTGCTCCACTACGATCAGCACCACAGGCACAATGATGCAGAAAACCCAGACGAAGCCACACCAGATGCCCCACGGACTCAACATTTTCCCCCTGATCATGATGATGATAAGAGCTAATGCACAGAAAAGGATTTCCAGGAGGCGCAAAATGGCCTGACAGCTCTTGAAGGGGCCACACATGATGCTCAGATGAGTCAATCCCAGACGTTAGCGGCAAAAAAAAGAAAAAGAAAAGGATGCAAAAGTTTCCACAGTTTGGTTTTTCCCTTTTTCTTCTGTCATCCGAGTGCTTCAGTGCGTTCTGCAGTTGCTGGACTGTCTCTGCTTTAAGGTTCAGGTGGTTTCATAGGAGGAAGCATCGTTCACACACAGCCTTTTATTCAAATTTCCTGCTCGTGTTTGCTTTTCGTATTCTTTTCATCTCAATGAACATCTGTTCATACTAAAAGAAAAATACTTTTACTTACATTTTTCTGTTGATATGATGGTGTGTGTTTTTTTTGGGGGGGTAAATATGTCAGAAGATGTATTCTCTACTGACGAAGATGATGCATGTCTTCTTTCTCTGTGTAACTTTTTTTTTTTTTTATCTTTAACTGCCTGAATTACACTGAATTCAAAGAATCCTTAATTAACTGAATCAAAGCAAGAGTTTTTTGTTTTTTTTTAATCATAGAAATGTGATTACAATTGAAAATTAAATAGGGTACTTAAAAATATTGAATAAAAAATGAGGTGTCTGTTATTACAGTGGCTGTTTTAAGAACATATTCATGGTTAGTTTTCCTGCTGTTTTAACCATTTTCAACTGGCCAATGAAAAATAAGCATGAAATCCATCTTTTTGGTATTGTTTTAGTTATTTGTTTATTATTATTTGTGTTTTAGGAAATCACAGTTTTATTCAAAAAGACCATGCAATTAATATTTCATAAATAGTCACTCAACTTGTGCTGTTGTGTGTGGCTCAGTTGGTAGTCGTCCACTGATCCTGGCAGCAACTGCCCTCATGTTGAAGTGTCCTTGGGCAAGACACTGAACCCTAAATTGCTCCCAATAGAGTCTGGCAGCGCCTTGCATGACAGCAGCCTCCTACTAGAGTATGAGTGTGTGTGAATGGGTGCATGTGAGGCCCTGTAAAGCACTTTTTTTCTGCACCATTAAAGTGCGGAAAATGCACAAGTGCAGTCCATTTACCATTTACTTGTATATATAAATAAATATAGACAGTAGAAAATGAATTGTAGTGCTGAAATGTACACAATATTAAATACAAATAACCTTATAATAATAATTTTCAAACACTAAAAGCAGAAATAAATCAGTTTAATCTCAAATCAACCCTGATACTGAACACAAACAATTTATGTATTGACATAAAAGTAGATGTTGCATGGTGACAATTCTTCCACTTTTTTGGCTTCGTCACATTTGTAAATTAAAAAAAAATAAAAATTACAGTATATTTAAGTACGTTTAAAACCACAAATCCCGAGCAAAGTAAAAACAAGATCCAGTGAAAAAAGAATGAGGTTGACATAGGTCATAAATGTGACTATGAACTGGATGGCCCAGATACAGAAGCTGGGTGGACAGGAGCTGGGACGAGGATTGCCTTTAAAGGTGAAAATGGGCCATACAATAGCAGCAAATATATACAGGACGACAGAGATCACCAGGAATATAAACACAAATCTGTCCAAATTAAAAGGCAAACAATTCTTCAGTTTCTTCAGAATGTTGACGGCTATGATTATTGGCAGGATGGGAAACGGAATAGCATAAGCGATGATGCATATGATCAGAGCTGGTTTGTCTCTGTACCCGGTCAGTGACATAAAAATGACACAGCTCACAAAGGCCTCCATAACTTTGAAGAATCCAGGCAGAGCAGCCAGGTAGCTCCCTTTCTTTTTGTCCAGGATTTTGTCCTTCACCACCTCGAGTGTGTAGACAAAACCACACAACAAAGCAAATCCACTCACTATGATGCCGTATAGACATTTCAGTTTCAAACAAGCGTAGAAGTTAGCGTAGGTGATGGCCACAGAGACGGTCATGAGGGTAGAGGACATGGCCATCCCAGTGGTGAAGTCAGACCAGTCCATACAAAACAAATTCAGGATGATATCGAGTTTGAACATCTCGATGATGGTGATGATGAGGGTCATGAGGGGGCAGAAGGCCCAGGTAAACATGGCGTAGTTCCAGTACGTATGGCTGCTCCCACCTCTGAATATTGCCAGAACAAAGGTGACGAGTGAGAGGATGATCTGTGCCATGTGCAGCCCACCTCGTCCAGACATCAGCGTAGACGGAGTAAACACCGCCTTGGACAAGGTGTTCTTAACCTCATCAATTATCCCCATGTCTTCTGCTTGTAAATTATCTCTCCTGTTGCAATATCTTAATATAGTTGTTCTCCCACACAGCTGCGAGGCACATGGATGTCGATCACAAGTCTGCTTTTCCTTGCTTGGCCGACTTGTTTCACTTCCTGCGTATTCCCTATTTAGTTTTTTTTTTTTTTTTTTATTGTCTCTCAGCTTTGCATAACATTCATAAAATGAAGTGTGTATAGTGATACATTTCAACTGCAGCTGATATGCAAAGACATTTTTGCAGCGTGACATTGCAAAGTCCCACTTAAAGAAGAAGAACAGTGAAGCCACTACATGGAGTTATGTGTTTGTACCATTTTATAATAAAATTGATCTACAAGTGAATAGAATAAAAGTAATGAAATCACTAATAAAGAAAAAATTAAGTTAAAAAATGTTGGTAGGCTATAATTTCAAAGATAAAATGTGAGAGAATGGGTTTTACTCAAAAGGAGTGTTTGTCAGATCTTCAAAAATACTGCACATTACAATACATTCCCTTTTCAGTGTCTTTCTCATAGAAGATGAACAAATCTGTTGTAAATGTACACCATAGACCATTATATAGGTGTAAACACTTTATTGTATACATTGAAAACACCAACTAATCAGCACTTTTGTCATTTGTTTTATAATTCATGTTCTTGAAGTATGTAAGATTTAGCATATTTAATCGCTGAGACAGATAATTTCTAAAAAAAAAAAAAAACCCAAAAAAACCAAACCAAAACAAAACAAAAAAACAAACAATGAAATCATTATCAAAATATATCACCCCTACAAATAACACTCTTCCCACCACATTACACATCATAAGGATGAGGTTCAGTAACTGTAAAATACACATTTACTACACTTGCCCAGTACTGTATATCCACTGAATTGATCAAATATTAAAGTTATAAAGAGAACGGTTGGCATGATTACTGATACTGCAAAAGCATGTGGCTACTCTAAATGCATCTGTATTGGACTTGTAATTATGATGGGCGCCTCCAGAGGGAAGCAGCGCTCATACTTTTTATATTGTATAGTCGATCACTCGCATAGACATTAATTTTGATATCAATAAAATCGCCAAATAGTTTATTATCCGATCAGATTTAGGTATTACATATCATGCATGTAAGGAAGGAGTGCAGGAACCAAAAGGGTTGACATTTCTACACGGGATTAGTTCTGCGTAACACTGCTTCAAGCTACGTTTCCTGTCCCTTTCTGTTTTTGTCCCTCGGTGAAACGTGATTTATATACATAATTTATTTTAAAATTATTTATTCATTTTAAGTCTTTAATTCTTATTAATTCTTCTTTTGCTGGCTAGATTTTATCCGGTATTTATTTGTTGTGTCAGCACTTGTTTCTGGGGAAGGTAAATAGAACGCACCAACCGGAAGTTGTTGTCATCTTTGTATAGCAATCAGCATCAAACGCTTAATTCTCTTCTTTTAATGTTGTAAACCTTTAATTTTAATTCTGGAGGAAGCCGTTGCCTTGTTGGAACTATATTTAGTTGTAATGATCATTTCATTTTCCTGGGCTATTTATTTTATATTCGTTTCGAAGCCTTTATTTGGTAAAAACTAGCTAGTGGTAGGAATGGGTCGATGACATAGACTAACAGCAGAAGCCATTCACACAGCCCTGCTACGTGTACTACCGACAGCCAAATGGATTTCTCCAAGTTTCTGGACGATGATTTTGATGTGAAAGACTGGGTGAATGGCGCCTTCAAAGTGGTGCAGAAGGACGCGCCTGGGAAGACGGACACACACGCAGCCACACTGGTCATGAAGCTGCAGCTGTTCATCCAGGAAGTAAATAATGCCATTGAAGGTAAGACGCATAATGACACCAAACTTATTACCCTGTATTGGTTTTTGTCCACTCCATTTAACCCTCACGAACCCCTCAAGCCGTTTTTGCTCAGTTTGTCTTTAGTTTTTTATTTGGTAGTCATTATGAGTGAGTTGCAGCACATGACATTGGATTCTATAAGAATTACCCCCCTTTTTTAACATTAAAAAAATATAATGTTTGTTACTCTTGTAGGTCTTACTTTTCAAGTACTTTTTGCATCCTCTGGGAACCCACAAGCCAAAAATGTACATGCAAAAGAACTAGCCTACTATAAAATCATCATATCAATATCGTTTTTTTCTGCATAAATCTCTAAACCACTTAAGCTCTGCTCAAATCTACCAAATGTTCATTAATTGTATGGATTTTAAACCTTTAAATGTCAGTTTGAATATGTGATGCCACCTGTTTGATAAAAAGAAAACACCTACATGCAAAATACAATATATTTTCCATTTAGTAGCCTACTTGTTGAAGCGATGCATCTTTGTTTTCTATGTTTGTTTGTTTTTTTTCCCTTTGTTTTCAAAGGTTAGCTATAACACTGATTTTGGTGCACTAGTAGTTTTTGTGCAGTGCAGGTCAGGACCCTCTAACAGGCCTGATAAATTTATTTTGAAATGATCGTTGATAATCTCACTTAAAAAATACTAAATGCAATAAAATCAACGTTGCTTCTATTTTGTGACAGATCCAACCAGGAATTAATTCAGTTGTGTTTTAAAATTATTTCCAACAGTTTATACAACTAGTTCATTCATTTGATTCTTTTGTTCATTATATGCATGCTGCTTCTTTTGAAAACACAGTTTAAGTTTTTTTTGTGTAACATTCCGCTCTTTTTTTTTTTCTTTATTCTTCATAACATTCTCATTGTATTGTTAATTTCAAAATGATCACTATGTGCATTTTTATAGAGAGCAGCAACCAGGCCCTGCAGAACATGCCCAGGGTGCTTCGAGATGTGGAGGCTTTGAAACAGGAGGCTTCCTTCCTCAAGGAGCAGATGGTCCTGGTCAAAGAAGACATCAGAAAGTTTGAGCAGGACACCGTGCAGTCTATGCAGGTGTGTGACCCAGAGCGTAGCTGTGAGTTACAACAGTAGATGATTGTTAGAGGTTTCTTGGTGGGTTTAACTTGTATTTTATTATTGTTTTCCAGGTCCTGGTGGAGATAGATCAAGTGAAGAGTCGTTTGCAGCTGGCAGCTGAAGCACTGCAGGAGGCAGACAAGTGGAGCACTCTGAGCGCAGATATTGAAGAGACATTTAAAACACAGGTAAATAAGAATTAGTATTAAGTAATCATAAATATATGTGTATATATATGTATGTATATAAGATTTATGTATATTGGTCCTTGTATTGTTTTGATTGAGTTTTCTCTGTCTGTATTGTCCGTGGTATTGTTTGTAGAGTATTTTAATGTTGTTATTGGGGACTGCGGATGAAATTTAGCATGCATGCTAATTCTGGCATATTTACAGTACATTACGTTCATTAATGTGCACTGTGCCGTCTAAATAAACCATTAAATAAATTAAATAAATAAATTAAATAAATATAGTCCCTTCATTAGATCTTTTTCTCCATCCTTCAAAGTCAAATGACATCACAGTTGGAGCCATTTATTCTAGTATCATTATTAGTGTTCTGTCATGCATTCATTTTAATGCCTGATTTAACACCAACCAAACCTCACTATAATTTGTAGATGACATATTCATTGATGCCTGTCTAACATTTCATAAGTAAGAGCATAGTGATGAGCACCAGTAAATGTATCACTAATTTGTTCCTTTTCTTCTCAGGACCTTGCGTTGATCTCGTCCAAGCTGACCAGCATGCAGAACAGCCTGGCCATGCTGGTAGACACACCAGACTACTCTGAAAAGTGTGTCCACCTGGAGGCGCTTAAAAACAGACTTGAGGCTCTAGCCAGCCCACAGATAGTCGCAACCTTTAATTCCATGTCTATAGGTAAGAAGCAAAGGCACATTTATAGAGGTCGAATGATTTGAGTGATTTTTAATACTCATCTTGTCAGTATAAATGCTTAACTTCAGCGGTTCGTTTGCATTGTTTTCACAGACCAAGCCAAGCTGTTCGTTAAAGTCTTCACAGAGATTGATAGGATGCCACAACTCCTTGCGTACTACTACAAATGTCATAAAGTACGTATTAAAGGTTTTATTACACTAAATAAACACTCCCAGTTATCTTGTCCTGAAACTTCTCATCTGTTTGGTTTGAATGTTCTTGAGCTTTGAAGTATCTGTGTGACGTCATCTTCAGGGTCAACTGGTAAACATGTGGCAGGATATCTCTCAGAGTGAGCTTGGTCTGAACCAACAGCTGGCTGAATTTTATGACACCTTGCTCTCTACATGGCATTCTCAACTCCAGTGGAGCAGCCAGGTAAGACAGGACGCTACAAAAAGAACGAAATGACTATATTTATATGCAAAAATATCCATTTACATAGTAAGTTTACTAAGTTATGTGCATGAATGACGAAAAGGAAATTCAGACTGCTGTGTGTACACTGATTAACAAGGTTCCAATGTGGAAAAGTGGCCAAAACTGCTTGATTCAATGTTTTTTTTTAAAATCAAAATAGGATTTTCACAAATTGTCTAAAGATGGCAGTATTTTCAGCCTTATTCTGAAGTGATCTAATTAATTCTAATATATGTGTTTGTGTTGTTTCCGAAGCCGTGTCCGCCTTGAACTTTGTCCGGAAGATTTATCTAAGGCTATTACTCTGAGTACTTTGGGTCCATGCAGAGGGCGGAAAGGAAGATGGTTGACCTTGACCTAATTTCAAGGTCACAGGGGTCCAAAA
>JAPSES010069359.1:0-11018 GCA_029822895.1 Maxillicosta whitleyi | reverse complement strand
GAGCAAAGCACATTGGTAAAATATGAACCAATAATCACAAAACCAACAATCACAATTACAGGCATTATTTCGTTTTGATTTCCTTGTTTATTATGTGTTCTCTCTTGAGTTGAAAAAAGGAAAAAAAAAACACCAATTCCCATTTATTTGGTCAAACAGAAAAACCTCCTTTTTTCCTTTTGCCAAGTTGAATGGAATACTTGAATGATCGGATGATACACGGACCACAGAAATACTCTGAAATTCAAAATCCCAACTTTAGTGTGTTCATTTAGTGTGTTCACAATGAGACTTTATTACTTTTATGCCATTTTTCAAGCTGAAAAAAAAAAATAAATAAATCAAGTTCAATGAGTTGACATATTTGGTTCCTTACCTGTTAGTATACTATAATAATAATACAAACTAAATGTAAAAATACAAGAAAAACACATGAAAGGACATTAAAGCATCACCTTTAGAACATTGCAACAACTTAAGTCCCAATCCAGAAAACATCCATATCACTTTGAACATCATTCCTTACATTAGTACTTAACTATTCATGCAGCAGTGGACCTTGCACACCCTGTACTCCACATTGGACCTAAGATTGTTGCATCACTGTCTTCACTGTAACGAGTGGTGTCACTGTCTTTTAATGCATGCAAAAAATTAAGGCAGTCCTTTTGCTCGTATTTTTAAGTTGAAATAAGTTATATTTTATAGTGTAAGCTCCTCATCTCCCATCACATTCACTTGTCTGGTTGTTCTTTTAATTCTAGTTTGTGGCTAAGCTGACGGGGATGGAGCTGCAGGCATACGCTAAAGCCGGAGCTGTAGCTGATGAGGTGCTCTCCTCCATCAGGACCGTGGCTGCTTTTGGTGGAGAGAAAAAAGAAGTGGCAAGGTAAATTATGCAGGATGAGTGTGTACCGTGGAGTCTCACAGACAAGATGAACTTCTCAAACTGGTTGCTTTTACAGATATGACAGGAACTTGATCTCAGCACAGCGCTGGGGCATCAGGAAGGGGCTGATCATGGGCTTTTTCACTGGGTACATGTGGCTAATCATCTTCCTGTGCTATGGTTTGGCCTTTTGGTACGGCTCCAGTCTGGTGGTGGATGCACAAGAATATTCACCGGGAACACTTCTGCAGGTCTCACACTCACACTCAGCATTTTTGGTTCATTAGACCTTTTTGGCAGCTGAGCACTGGTGCAACTCAGGGGTTATTACACTGGCTTTTTTTTTTTTTTTTTTTTTAGAAAGGTTGCACATCTTTTCATCCTGTTTAATAGATATAATGGCCATATCTTTAGTAATTACATTACATTACATGGTCAAATAATGCAAAACTAGGCAAAAAAAAACTGTAATTCACTATTGTCCGTTAGCCCATAAAGACTCAGTCCTACTTTTGTGGCATTTACCAAATGAAAATTTCCTTTTTATTTAACCTTTTTTAAAGTGATTTCTCACCAGTTATCATAATATTATGCTTTAGATTTTGTACTTTTTCTGTGATAATTATGTATTTTCCTGTATTTAATTCACTGATCATATAGATGTTCATGAAAGCTCAGATTAAAGTTGAGGGTTAGCCTATTATATCAAAAAAAGCAAACTGAAGTAAAACTGACTTTTTCAACATTCTGTCATTAACTGAACATAAACCTAGTGTGTCCACCCAGTGTCAGTGATCAAACTCCATGGGTTTTACTGGTAATCAATGTTGTAGTAGTTGATGGTGTTTCAGAGCCTATAGAACATCCAAATGGGTCATATCTATGGAGAGAATTTTGTTCCTTTATTCATCAATAAAAAAATAAGAAATTTGCAATCAAAAAAGAGATTTGAGAGCAAAAAACAATTACTGGCAATTAAAATAAAACAATATTTTGCTTGTAAATCAGTCCACTTTGTAAGAAAGCTTTTTCTTGATACTTCAAAAGTTTGGCTTGCAAATTTCACTGCACTTCATGAGTGGGGCCTATGCTGATGGAAAAGAGAAGAGTTTCTATTGGTGGGTTTGACCTGGTTGCAGTGCTGGCTCAAACGTAGCACCAGCTACAGGGTTCGGCTCCAGCCCTGGCTCTGGCGTCTCCAGTGTGCTCTCCTGAAAAGCAGAGGAGAGGAAGTGTAGAGTAACATAAAATAACATAAATGGAAATAGTCAAATAAAGTACAGTAGAACATCACAGTATGACTTTGTGTCATGACTGAGTGCATTTTGCAGTTTACTTATTTTGCATATTAATTTTACCTATTGAAATTACTAGAATAGAATAGTTTGATTGGTTAATCTGAAATTGTCCATATAGGGCCCTATAGGCTAGTGACCCCCACGACCATAGTAAGGATAAAGTGGGTTCAGAGGATGGATGGATACTATACTATACTATACTATACTATACTATACTATACTATACTATACTATACTATACTATACTATAATATAATATAATCCAGCCAGTGGTTTTATTTAGTTATTTACCTTAAACAAGAGGCGAATACATGGAGCAGCCAATAGGAAGAGGAGAAGGATTATTGTTTGGAAGAGTGATTGTGATCGTATTTTCTCTCAGGTGAGCTCATGATCTCTGTTGCAATCGCAATCTCATGACTGCAATATTGCATTAACAAGATGAACACTACAACTGAGTGTGTGGAGGCTGCTCCTGTTGGAGGGAGTTCATGTGAGATCAGAGCTGTCTAGCGGTGATTAGAATGAAGCTTGCTCGTACATACTACGTTCTATGTTCTACGGTTCTTCTATATCTTAATAACTTTTCTCCTCACTTTCAGAAAATAAAGTTAAATATCCTGAAGTCATGTTTGCTCTGGTGTTGGTGACATGTATGGCACAATATGCGACAAGAGATGCAGTCCACTAAGCCATTTTACACTAAAGTAGATTCGGTCTTTACCACAAACTGCGAATTTTGTGACAAACATAGTATGAGTAAATGGTGTAACAATTCAACTGGAATCCAAACAAATATTTGTTTCTCAACATCAGTCATTCAAATGATAGTGGAAGATTTTTATAATTTTCTTATAATGTGTCATTTTTATAATCAACAATGTTAAATTAATCCAATATCTCACCAAAGATTAGAGAAAAAACAAAAAAGTAAAATATCTAGAAAACCAAAGATAAAGTCCCCCTCCACTTTCAGCAGAAATAAGAATATACCATGACAACACAAATGCTTCACTAACTAATCTAATGATGTTTTCTTGTTTTGTCACAGGTGTTTTTTGGTGTCTTAATTGCTGCTATGAATTTAGGGCAGGCGTCTCCATGTCTGGAAGCATTTGCTGCAGGTCGTGGTGCTGCTACAATGATCTTTGAGACTATTGAGAAGGTAAGGATGCTTGACATTGTCACTTTGATGGTTTATTTGGCAATAAACCAATACTTATTTCTCTACCTACCTTGTTTAATTGATGATTTCATCCTGAATACTGACAGGAGCCAGAGATCGACTGTTTGTCAGAGGCTGGATATAAACTTGACAGGGTCAAAGGAGATATCGAGTTCCATAATGTGAATTTCTACTACCCTTCCAGACCTGAAGTGAAGGTACATTCAGAGCCATAATGTTAGCCTCATAACATAATTGCCTAATTCATTCACTATATGGACAAAAAATTGGGACATAATGAATTTAGGTGTTTCTTTTCTACCAGGGGTCTGGGCTACAAAACAATAATGACAAATGTCATAATATAAATTTATATTGAGATGAATATAATATTGATTATTAGTGTTGATGTTGTCCATATACTCCTTAGTTTAATGGGAGATTTTTCATCCTAAGTGAGAAGTGAAGAATGTAGATGGTTAGTTGTATAATTATTTACAGTCATTTCTAAATCATATCTTAGAAGGGAAAGGAAAAAATAAAACAAAATAAATGTTGAGAGAAATGAAGCTAAAACCACCTCTGAGGCATTTTGGAAACAAATATAACAATTTAAAACAATCTAACCAATGCAATGCAATGCTATTTATTCCAATATAAAACTATATTCTGGCATTTGTCATTATTGTTTTGTATCCCAGACCCCTATTAGAAAATAAACACCTGAATTCGACGTGTCTCAATACTTATGTCCATATAGTGCAAGACTTGTGCAATTATGCTATGAGGCTAATGATATGCAACAATGTCCTGATATAATTAGGTTTAGCTAATGATACCATGGTATCACCACTCCACAGATTCTAGATCAGCTCAGTGTAGCAGTGAAATCAGGCGAGACCACAGCCTTCGTCGGGCCGAGTGGAGCTGGGAAGAGCACCGCTATTCAACTCATCCAACGCTTCTATGACCCTAAAGAAGGCATGGTGAGTCAAAAATAGATGAATAAAATGTTGATTCCTCTGTCACCCGTACCTTTTGTCAAAATGAAAACTGACAAAATAAATAAATAAAAAAAATCCCCTGACACTTCATAGATGAAGACTCCTTTGTTTTTTTTTTCTTGAAGTTTCAAAAATAGACATCACCAGTTGTTGATAAAAGTAAATAAAAATCTGTGTCATTATAAAGCGGATGACTTTTCACACTTTATATTTCTATTCCTTCTACGGAGGAAAAGAGCCTCTTAAATTTGCACTATGCAGGTTATGCATAAGAGTAACAATCCTATCAGCTCAAACTACCATGGTCACAAAAACACATTAAAACAACAAAGCGCTTTAATAGCATCATCCATCAACTTGAGCCAAACCACCTTCTTCCTGCACCCTCTATCTCAGGTGACTCTGGATGGTCATGACATAAGAGGGCTCAACATCCAATGGCTGCGCTCGCTCATTGGCATTGTGGAACAGGAGCCTGTGCTTTTTGCCACAACTATTGCTGAGAACATACGTTATGGTCGCCCTGGCGTCTCATTAGAAGACATCATCACAGCCACCAAGGAGGCCAACGCTTACAACTTCATCATGGACCTGCCACAGGTGAGGAGTTTACTGAGAAAGAAGTAATGTAACTTTATCTGTTACATCCCCAACACAACAGGAACTGACATACATCCTCACAAATATGATGGCATATTTATTAAACAAAAAATAATTTGGTAGGAGGAAAAAAATCTTTGAAAATTAAGTTAGAAAATAAGAAAGAAACTTGGATATTCTCTGAGAATAATTATTTGTTTGTAATTTATTTACCTTTTATTTAAACAGGAAGTCCCATTGAGTTTAGAATTCTCTTTGTAGGGGTTTGGTTTGGAGTCTGGTGTAGACCAGCACTAAATGTAAAGTGTCATGAGATACTGTGTAACTTTTGTCATGATGTGATGCTATACATTGCATGATTTATGTAGATGTAAAAAACAAAACAAAAAACGAGTTAACAACTTTTCCCATGGGCTCACCACCCGTGAGAGCGGTTAAGGGAGTTGGGTGCATTGTGGAATGGGCGGGGACTTTGGTGGTCCGATCCTCGACTACAGAAGCTAGCTCTTGGGATGTGCAATGTCACCTCTCTGGTGGGGAAGGAACCTGAGCTGGTGTGCAAGGTTGAGAGGTACCAACTAGATATAGTCTGGCTCACCTCGACACACAGCAGGGTCTCTGGAACCAGTTCTCTCGAGAGGGGTTGGAGTCTCTTCCACTCTGTAGTTGCATAATATATATACAATATGTATGAACAATTTTTTTCTGCTGCACATCTGGACTTTGACTTATGTATACATGTAAAAAAAAAAGTATTCTATTTTGTAGTCACAATCTGTACTAAACTGCAGATATTTTCCTATGGATACGACTCAAACTTATCACTAACCAAAAATGTTACAGCCACTGTCTTTTGTTCTTGCAGGCTCTGACAGTATCACCATCATGTTTGGGTTGAAGCCCCTCAGTACTCCTCGTTTTATTGAAATCATACGCAATCACTTACATCCCCCAAACATAAATAAATCAGTATGAATGGAGGAAATGATTTAACATGATTTATTCTACTCCAGAGGTCACCAACTCCGGTCCTTGAGGTCTGGTATCCTGCATGTTTTAGATACTTCCCTCTTCTATCACACCTGGTTCAATTAATCATCAGCTCATCCAGCTCTGCAGAAGCCTGATCACCATCTAATGGCTTCCAGGTGTGCTGAAAGAGGGAAACATCTAAAACATGCAGGATACCGGACCTCGAGTACCGGAGTTGGTGACCCCTACTCGAGTCGATCAAAATTCTGCATCACTTGCACAAATTTTGCTCATAGAAATCATGTCTAAATTCAACACATCTCAAGGGAGGTGCAGATGCGTTTTTCACCCTCTTGTGAACAGTTTTGGATCTTGATCTAATGATTGTGGTTAAAATACTCACTGACATTAGGCTACAGTGTGACAAATTTATGTGCCTGACAGTCATTCAATTCAACATTCTGGTGTCCAGAGTCCTACAATACTTTCCATGTTAAACTCCTTGTAATGATAAATTTTTCCTTGCATTTGGATCATTCCAGTACACTGTCACTAGTAAAGCTGGCGAGAGCAGTTTTTTTTTCCAACATGTTGTCTACATGATGAAAACCAGTAGCACATGCAAAATCTTCATTTAAATAGAGTGGTCTCAAAGACTTCGCACATGTTGTCATTTGGGTGGTTCAACCCCACATGTCATGACTGGTATCAGAGATGTGAACCCAAATGCAGAATGAGGGAGAAGCAGTAGACTTCAAGCAAAACAGTTTATTGAATAAAAATGAACAGAGCAACAAGCTGGTGCAAAAATGAACAAAGGAACAAACTGGTGCAGAGGTCCAGAATCCAAATGTCCAAAATCAAAATTAAATAGGTGGAAAGGCCAGGGAGGGCAGGAAGAGGCAAAAAAAATCCAGAATAAACATGCAAAGGTAGAATGGGCTAAGACTTACTGACATGTAGACAGTAGATGAGAACTCTCAAAAACAGACAAGATGAACCAAGAAGGAGACAAAGACAAGACAGAGTTTATATACATGAGGCAGAGGGGAGACAACAAGGAACAGGTGTGACACATTAAGGAATCAGACAATTACACAGGTGAGACAATAGGGAACAGGAAGTAAAGATTCAAACACCACACAGGAGGGAAACTACAAAATAAAACAGGAAAGACAAGACAAAGACTAAAGACTGGAGGCAGACGTGACACCACACACAAAATTCTAGCGTAAATTATGCAGTTTATTTACTTTGGGCGACAAAACCCAATCAACAACATTGCAGCTCATGATCAGTCATGGTGCCAAGATGCAACCTAGTTGGCTAAACCACTCTAGATACACTAAAATAATTTTTCCTATATATTTAAGAATTTTAATATATTTTTAAATGTTACCCATAAGGAGCAAACAGGTTTTCTTTGTAAAACAACAACCTTTTCTGTAAACATCATGACCTTCTCTTGCACAAAAAGATGCTTGTTTCTTTCTTTCTTTCTTCCTTTCTTTTATTATCATTATTATTTATGTATTTATTTTTAGATAAAATTATAATCACTGACGTCATACACTATATGGACAAAAAGATTGGGACAAGTTGAATTCAAGTTTTTCTTTGCTAACATCGGTTTGTGTTTTGTATTGTGATAAATATACTTCATTACATTGGTTAGTTTGGTTTAAATTGTTATCTTTTCTTCCAAAATGCATCAGAGATGGTTTTTACTTAATTTTTCTTAACATTATTATTATTTTTTTTTTATCCATGCCTATGATTTTAAATGTTCTACTTCTAAACTTATAAAATATTTTCTGACTGTATACAATAACTTTCTATGACAACTAAACATGTACTTTCTTCACATCTCACATTAAACTTCAAGGAAATATTGATGTTTATAAACCATATGGACAAACGTGCTATGGTTGTAAGATGTCCTGTTCAGGAGGTTGAATTCATATATAGGTATTAGTATTAATAACCAATATGACATTTATCACAACACAAAACTATATTAGGACATTTGTCATTATTGTGGGTGTGTGAATGAGTTAGGCAATTATCGAATGAGGCTAATGATACATAAAGAACATATGACAATGCGACATCAAATAATATTTTCTAAAATAGGTTTTAAAGTCAACAGACTTTGCCAATCTAAGGGGGAGGAAGGTTGTTTTAGAGTCATGATGCCAAGACCACAAATCTTATTGAACTATTGATTTATCTATACTTTCTGGTTTGTGCTCAGTAAACCTTTTTATATGTTAAACCTAACAGAAATTTGACACCTTGGTCGGAGAGGGTGGAGGTCAGATGAGCGGTGGCCAGAAGCAGCGTATTGCCATTGCCCGGGCATTGGTCAGAAACCCTCGTATTCTGCTGTTGGACATGGCGACCTCTGCCCTTGACAATGAGAGTGAAGCTATGGTTCAAGAAGCCTTGGATAAAGTAAGTCTGCCTTGTGTGCTTTATGTGCTCAGTCTAACTGGTTGATTTTATGAATGGACGATGTAGCCATGTTAAGGTTACAGGTTCAACCTGATCTGAAATGGATGGGAGGTCTCAATACGCTTGTTAACTTCAGTGGAGAGATTATTTATTGGTATCATTTTCTGTTTATAGGTACGCCTGGGTCGCACCACCATCTCCATAGCTCACCGGCTGTCCACCATAAAAAACGCTGATGTGATTGTGGGATTTGAACACGGCCGAGCAGTGGAGAGGGGTAAACACAATGAACTGCTGGAGAGAAAGGGCGTCTACTTCACCCTTGTTACCCTGCAGAGCCAAGGAGACAAAGCTCTGAATGAAAAGGCAAAGGAAGGTAGGTTTACATGGGGAAATGTAATAAAAGGTATGAGACAATGCTTTCTTGAGATGGCAAAGACAGTTCAAAGAACAAATATTTGAGCATCAAAGGAGTTCAAGGTAGTCATGTAAAACTACAGGACCTGAATGTATAGGAACATTGGCCACTGGAGGGTATTTGTGGTACCTATTTCTGTTAACATATTAATATGAGTCACTCTTTAAAGTTGGTTTTATCTTATTGCAACATGATATAATGCTGTTAAACCTAGTAAACACTATACAAAATTCAAACCTTATATCTTCCTTAGTTTTTAAGATACTGGGGCTTTGATGAT
Organism: Maxillicosta whitleyi; assembly: GCA_029822895.1. Classification (NCBI taxonomy): domain Eukaryota; kingdom Metazoa; phylum Chordata; class Actinopteri; order Perciformes; family Neosebastidae; genus Maxillicosta; species Maxillicosta whitleyi. Next base: position 1,938 of record JAPSES010069359.1, on the reverse strand, counting down.
ATGGTGTAATCCTGATTTCACTGTCATATTAAAAAAGCAAATTCACCACGTCTTTAAAAGAAGATCCACAGCTGCATATTTGCCCAGTTAGAGCTTTCTGAAACTTGTAATAAATAAGTAATGTGAAGCCCATTAGATCTCTTAAATTTTAGCATTTATTTTTCATGTTGTAGTACTACAGTGGTGGCTTTTAATAAAATACATTTTAAGGCATTAAGAATAAAAATTTAAAAAAAAAAAAAAAAAAAATATTTAGGAACTATATTTCAAATTCATAAAAAAACAACAAAAAAATGACATTGCTCATCAATGCATGTCTGCATTAATATACAAAATGTGAAGTTGGCATCCTTAACCATTTACTTTTATTAAGATATAAATAATTCATGTTTTCATTCCATACATATGCACTTCAATCATGGGCAGGCAATTCTAACACTCAAACACCAATGTGGATATAAGGTTGAAATGTTGATGTTTATTAAAACTAATAACCCTTTCTGAATGTATGGAACATAATATAAACAGTCAGTTGGCCACCTTTGGTGATTTCACATACTGACCCTGAAATTGGTTTTGATGTTGGCTAGATGAACAATCATGCAAAAAATAATAATCTTGTACGATCATCTCTAATGAATGTGAGGCAAAGAAATACAGAGCAGAAATTGTCAGAAAGATAAATATTCATGATACAGATACCCTTCAACCTACATTTATATGTATTTTATTAAATGTTTGTGCTTGCTACCACTGCCCTTCTCTTGCATTAGTGGCTGACAATGAAAAGGAACCAGAGAACCTAAGACTATCCAGAGGAGGCAGCTACCGAGACAGTTTGAGGTATTAAACACCAACACATTCCCAATCATGTCCTGTCCCTTTATCACTTGCTCATTTGCTTACATGTGAATAATATCCATTAACATGGCCCTGACTGTGCATCTAAATTGGGTTATTACAGTGAGCATTTATGGCTGGAATAGAGTTGTGTCAAAGCAGAAACCGGTACCTTCATTTACCTAATTAGCCTCTTACAGTGACTTCGACATTTGGAGCGTTTAGCTGACACTATCATCTACAGCCACTTACAAATGGTGCAATAAGAGAGGTTTGTGTACTCAATAACACACATTATAAACACTGCAATGAATGTAAGGGGTGAAAACAACTACATTAGTGCAGTAGAGATGCTACCCGAGAATATGCATGTATAAAAAATAGATGCTGGATGTAATATTGGATGTAGTGTAGTAGAATAGTAGTATCTGTTCTGTTGAATAGTGACAGTTAGTCAATAGAGGGCGCTAGGGTGCCACCACACCTGTCTCACATGAGGAAAAAATCGATAGGAATCACCTGAAATAATTATATCGAAACATTACTATGTACATATGCTATACATGATACAGCCCATGAGTATATGTATAATCTGCATTCAAGTGTAGTTTTAAAATGTTTTTCAGTTGTTTAGTGAGCAGTCAAGTGACATGCTTCCTGTTTGGGGCACAAAAAACTGCACCCAAGGCTTACCCTTTACCGTAACAGACTGTTGTTATAAATGGCTCAATAGAACCCCTCCAATATTACAACTGGGAGAATTTCCCACAGGAGTGAATATGTTTATAGGAAATACCACTGACATGCACACATGCGGGCTGGGTATGGATTAACATGGTCAGGGGCCCCTAGGCTACAAGTTGCTGTGGGGCACCCCCAACACCCGTCCGTCCCCCGTCCCTGATCAGATAAGCTAACGTTGCATGAGCTCGAATCAGAGGGGGGATCTACAAGTAGGTGTTGCATTTGGCTTGGATTTGATGCTTGAGTAAAACTTTCGGGAATGTCAGTGTCGTTGTCGGTGTGTGTGTGTGTGTGTGTGTGTGCTTGTGTTTGGGAAACTAGTGGCAGTGGCATCCAGGAATAGGACGGGGTGGT
>JAPSES010069328.1:0-11020 GCA_029822895.1 Maxillicosta whitleyi | reverse complement strand
CACACACACACACACACACACACACACACACACACACACACACACACACACACACACACACACACACACAGTATTGGATCTATGGAACATTGCCTTAATTTTATTTCAACCTTTATTTAATCTCTGATTATACTGGGGACTCCTTTACAACCAAACTGAAAATAATAAGAAACAATAGCAATAGAAACAATAAAATGTGAATTTAGTAAACAATAAAATCAATAAAATGGAACAATAAAAGACTTAATCTCAACAAAGAGGGACAGGTATAACAATGGCCATGAAGACAACAGCAGGCAATAAAAAAACAATAAATGAAGCTGTTCATGTATAGAGTAAATTATTCAGCTAAAATTTTTACCCACAATTACAGCATACCTAACCCTAAAACAAGCCTTACACTTCAGATTTATTTAATTGCATTATATATGTTAATGACAAGGTAAATAAATTTATATCTCTTTTAGAGGTAAACAAATGGAGGATTTTTGAAAGCCAATATATTACAATAATTTTTACTAGAAAAAGCTGACAGCAAATTAAACATCAAGACTAATATATATAAATTATTACTGACTTAATTAAACATTATATAGATACTGTACATCAAAATAATCAGTATCAGTTAATTTTGCGGCAGTTCCCAAATAAATTTTTCTCTATCCTTCACCTTTCTTAAGCGATTTATCACCATTTATTATAATGGTTTTTACTGGTGAATCAATGTTGTAGAAGATGACAGTGTTTCCACGTTCGGTACAAGCCTTTGAACGTCCAAATTGGTCAAATGTGATTACTATGAAAAGAAGACAAACTGCATTTTACACCAATTATTTACATGGATTTATAGAATTAGTGAATCTACAGGTATCCAATTCAATCCAATCCAACTTTGTTTATTAAACACCTTAAAATAACCACACTGGACCAAGGTGCTGTACAGAAGAAGAAAAGCACAATAAAAAAAATTATAAAAGCATTAAAAAAATGTAATCAAATAAATAAAACAAGTTAAAATATAAAAATACAACAAATATCAACATTGCACAAGTGTTAAAAGGTCAATAAGAACATGTGGGTTTAAAGAAGAGATTTAAAAACAGGCAAATGGGAGGCTGTTATTAAACAGTTTAGATTAGTAAATGGATTTGGTTGACGGTGGCTGTTCGGGTCTTTATGGGTTGAAAAACTAGGTAATTATAAGTTAAAAAAAAGTTAATATTTTGATCAAATATAATGTGGAACATGTAGTGTAATATGAAGCACCAGCCAGTATCAGAGCACAGTACACATAACATCCTATTGCCACCAATTAATTTGCTAAACTGAATATCTCTACTCTCTGTAATATTCAAAATAAGTGTCTTTTACGCACTTAAACAACAACCTACAAACAGGAAATATGTGAAAGGGAAATAAATCCAGGGCTTCCATTATCCACAAAATGACCACACGACTGTCTTTGAAATCCTGACACACAAAGAGGCTCTCTAAGAAATGAAAACGCCACTAAAAGCTTTTGAGTCTGACAGTGTGATCTAATTTGCACCTCTGTAGGGGACTGGGGGGGGTCATCTGGGAGTCCCAGCAGGGAACAGGAGATTTGGAAGGATGGGAGGAGTACCCTGAGGTCAGAGTTCACATAGCTAAATATCTGCCTGCTTTGTCTTTGACTGTAAGGTTTAAAGGGATAGTTGTGTATTTTTAAATGAATCTGTATTCCATCCCATCATCAGTGTAGTACATCCACACTGACTTACCCCCAACAGTGTCCTGTGAGCCCAGTTCTGGTCCAGTTTTGGTTGAAACGAAAGTAGTCCAGCAAGTTTTGCGGGGGTCACTAAATGAAAACATTTTTCTCTAAAAAACAGCATGTGTTCAAAAGAGCGGTTTATTTGTGTCACAAAACCAATGTCCACGAAAAAGTCACACCTCATAATCACTTGGTCCTACTTTCTCTCATTTAGTATCAGTGCGCTGTCATGCTGATGACTGTTGCGCACTAGTCAACAACGTTTTTCAGAAGAAACAGGTATGAAGAGAGAAAGTAGGGCCAAGTGATTAGTATGTGTGACTTTTTCATGAATATTGGTTTTGTGATGCAAATAAATCACATTTTGAACACATGCTGTTTTTAGAAGAAAAACATTTCATTTTAGTGACCCAAAACCTGCCGGACTACTTTAGTTTCGACCAGAACTGGACTCACAGGACACTGTCGGGGGTAAGTCAGTGTGGATACTACACTGATGAGGGGATGAAATACAGATTCATGTAAAAATACACAACTATCCATTTATTACTTCAATTGTTTGCCTCTGAATTGGTGTTGGAAAAGATTAGATTGGCTACTGAAAACAGTCCTAACATACTTCATAGTAGCTGCTACTGCTCCCATTCCCAGCCTCCACATGCTGAATTCCTCTGACAGCTGCTGGATTTGAAAATGTGGAACAGTTGCCGCATGCCAGAGGTTTAAAGGTTCGCCAGGTGGATAAAACCATGTACATATTACATTTCTGTGGACAGAAGACCATCAAACATTACGCATTTCACCACTCTTTTCTTATCAGTTGTAACCTTTATGGGTATGGTGTTCCAGTGGGAGGGTTTCTGTGTTGCAGTAACCTACATTCAGTATGACACGCTGCGTGAGACATTGATTCCTGTGGAGGCAGATATTACACAGATTTGCTAAAAGTGCCACTGTGGTTTAATTTATAAGGATTATAAGGTGCATATCATGATCACAATTCATGCATTATTTCTGAGAGAGCTGAGTGTCTCCTAAATCCACCATACCCTTTAAATATTTGATAATGTATTGCAGTTTTTTACTCTTTAGGCCAAAATCAGCCCCATAAATACAATCTGCATTCATGTATGTAATCAAAAATAGTGTTACAAAATAACTGAAGGTAGCAAAGACAGACACGTTAACGCCATGGTGAGTTTAAAGTCCAAATCTATCGCCTGTGGCCTCAATAGCCTGAACATCCGTAATAAATGCAACGATACAGTGATGCTGCCACGTCTTGTGTGAGAAAAAAAAGGCCTTGGTTTGATCTGAGGATGTGCGACTGTTTTATTATAGAGACTAGAAATAAGAGCTCGGAGGTAAACAAAGACAGTAAAACCGAGAGGGATGCTTTGATTAGCTCTAACCACGGTAAAGATGCTAAAGGTGTGTATTGTTGTAGTGTCCAATGAGCGCCAGTGTTCCGCAGCGGTGTCCCCTCACACACTACGGATAAAGGCAGCCTCACCTCTCACACTCTCCCCATATTTGCTCCGGCGGCGTCGATGAGCTCCAATCCATATGGCTGTTCCGTCCGTCAGCGGGCATCCATGCCGGTGAGCCGCTGCTTTCAGATCACCCTTCCATTATGCATTTTCAGACCCGTCGCAAACGCACCACATACGCTCTGCGCGCGGCTGACGCACCGCACACCGCTCTGCTGTGGAGGGGGCGTGTGAGGCTGCGCGTCCTGGACAAAAAAAAGAAAGAGGCCCCATCCCATACAGCAGAGCCCCTGATGGTCGCCACCTCCACAATACATGAGCACAAAGGATGCACATGAAATGACATAAAATAAGAAAGTTCTTCAATGAGCAAAAATAACTCAATACCAGGTGTGATGGAGCTACTGTTCTGGTCTTAATCTATCCACTCAGTCCTTATGTAGCACGTATTCTACTTTATTTAGGTAACTTACTTCTTGGTCTTCGAATTGCAATGTATATTTAGATGTTTGATAACCTATTGAACATAATCATTTTAGCATCACTTTTACTTATTGTATTGTAATGTATACTATTGTTGATATATTTTATAGTTTATTTATACACTGTGTATTAATTTTATTTATTGCTTTCATTAGCCTCATTGGTCTTGAGTGCTTATTATTATTATCATTATTATTATTATTATTATTAGTAGTAGTAGTAGTAGTAGTAGTAGTAGTAGCAGTGTTGTATTGTAGCAGTGTAAGTACTGAAAAAATCACACTCAAGTAAAAGTATAGGTACCCCTCCAAAAAATTACTTTGGTAAAAGTCAGTCACTAACTGAAATGTTACTTGAGTTAAAGTCTTAAAATATCTTAAACTTTTTGTACTTAATTACAACAAGTACTGTAAAAATAAATGTACTCAAGTAATGTAACCAATAATACAAGTAAAAAGTAAATAACAAGCAAAGGCAGTCTGAATGTCATGGTTTTTACATTTTTTTTTTGATAAAGTGATTGTGAAGTACATGACTGAAAACGGTGATGTACACACAACCAATTGCAGGCAAAATGTAGAGCAGTTTGAAAGTTTGTAAACCTGTTCTTTTGTCTTTTTCAAATAAAGTCAGTGCTGAAAATTCACAATACATTAAGAGAAAAAACAAACAAACAAAAAAAAAACTATGTAAACTATGACTGTACACAGGGCCAATTGACATCATTATAGACAAAATAAAACAAATTGGGAGAGAACTATAGCTTATCTGAAATCTTTATTGCTTTTGTAACAAGTAACAAAACAGAACATTGAAAATGTAGTGGAGTAAAAGTATCCAATTAAGTTCAGAAATATAGTGAAGTAAAAGTGAAAGTTGTCATTTTTTTAAAAACTCGAGTAAAGTACAAAGTCTCCCAAAATGTACTTAAGTACAGTAGTGACGCATTGTTACTTCATTACTATACAACACTGAGTTGAAGTAGTAGTAGTAGTAGTAGTAGGAGTAGTAGTAGTAGTAAGTGATAGTATGATCAGAAAAACCTCCAGTATTAACTGTTTAATCTTTATTGTTTAGAACACAGATACTCTTCATGAGGTCCACATTAAACACAAAAAGAACTACAACTACATTTGCTCTGTTGAAAATTTCTCTAAAATTATCCTGTGCATTTTTACACGAAAATCAGGTGTTATATTGAGTTTGCTAATTGTTTAGATTTTCAAGACTAAATTCAGAGTCAATTATGTAAAAATAGAGAAAATTGAAGAAAAGCTGACTTTACGGTGTAGTGTTTACAGCTGTAACGAGCACAGGAATTTAAAGTACCACAAAATTGTATCTGAATGCAGAATGCCAGTGAAAATACTGTGCACAAATCACACATATGCTTATATAAAGATTAAGCTGTGGATATCCTCAGATTTACAGATAAAATGCACAAACAGCCACATTTACTGTGTTTAGGTGAATTTTAGTGAGACAGATTCAGGCCACAGACAAAGAACAAGGCAATTTAGTGTTTGATTTTCACTCTTCATATATTGTGTTCAGTTTCATATCCTCATCTGTCTGTTACCTGTATCTGTTTATGAAAGTTACAGAAGCTGCTAATTGTTTTATCTCATTAAAGACAATGTTATTGATTGGAGGATCCTGGTCTGAAAAGGCAGTGAGTTAAGAAAACAAACAGGCTGATAAGATTGAGCCATTGTTTGCTTTGGTAATTGGTTCAACAGTTAGACAATGTGATGAAGAATAGACTGCTGGTAATCTTATTATGAAGAATTTCAGAGAGACGGCAGTAAGTCAACTTGCCCATGAGTTCTCCTGAGCATTGTCAGAGATTAATAATGCTTGGAAAGTGATTAGGAAGCAAAGAAATCACAGTGATTAATTTGTTTGGGGTGTTAAAAATTCATAACAATTTGAACTTTGACCTACTTTTCCCAAAATGTAATCAGATGTTTTCCTGGTCACTAGCAATCTATAAACGCAATTTGGTATGAATTAAACCAATAGTTTGCCTGCTGTAGTGTTAACAAACAAACAGAAACGAACAGACAAACACAGAAAGAAACACACTGAGCCAAAAACAACACCCCTTGCCAGTTTGTCAGGGGGTGGGCTAATAATGTCTGAGTGGAAGGAAAGAAATCACAGTGATGAGTTTGTTTTCAGCTTTGTGATCAGTGAACCAGGAGAGGGTGCTGTTTTCATCTAAAAACCTCAGAATCAGGATGTTCTATTCTTGTTGTTGTTTTTCGTACTATATACTGTATATACAAGATTGCTGGTTCAAGACCCTGGTGGGCCATTGGGAAAGGTCCTTTACGCCAGTGTTTCCCAACCTTTTTTGTGCCATGGCACATATTTGACATCAGGAAAATCCCACACCACCAAACAAAAATGTGACAAAAAGTATATTTATTGAAATATTATGCAAATCTAGGCTCACTTTACTTAGCGTGAAACATGGGCCTGCTTAGTTGAACACAAAGCTTGTATTCTTCATCAACATCGGGGGTGCACAGGTGACATTTTTACGGGGCGTTTGGAACAAGAAAGCTCAGAGGGGTGCACCAGCTGAAGTCTGTTGTATAATAGAATGGGAGGCATATCCCCCACCCCAACCAGATACCTGGGATTCGTGGGTAAATTGCTAATCTGTGTATCACTACTGAGGGGGCTTTATCAACAGAACGACCACATCGGGGCCATTTCAGTTTTATTTTTATTTTGCAAACAGAAGCAGGAGACTGGATCGTATTTGTGTGTGCAGTCGTATGGATCTATATCACACACTGTGGGCTTACAGAACCAATCAGGTGAAATTGGATCATTTTCCACAGCACACCTGATGACTTCTCATGGCACACTAATGTACCACGGCACAGTGGTTGGGAAACACTGCTTTACACTATACATCCCTACCTGTAGCTACAAGGGGACAGACTCATTGTGTCAGTTCCAAGCCCGGATAAATACAGAGGGTTGTGTCAGGAAGGGCATCCGACGTAAAAACCTGCCAAATCAACATGTGAATATGATTCACTGTGCTGACCCCTGAAGGGAAAAGGGAAAAGCCAAAAGGAACTTACTTTACATATACACACCATTACTAATAGGTCAGAAGTTTGGAAGCATCTTCAAGTTTCTGCCTTTCTTCAAAGCCAGTGTGAATTTTTTAGATTTTGTTGTGTTTTTGCATTTATTGATATAGTCTGAAGGGTTGTGTATTTGTAAAATAAAGCGTGACTTTGCCCAAAGAACAAAAAAAAAAAAAAAAAAAGAGAGTGGGCAAAAGCATTACATGTAACACCCACAATAAAGCATGGAGGTGGTATGGGGATGTTTGGAAGGTGATAAAATAGGAGTTTTATTTTAAGTAAAAGTACAGCTCCATCCTCCAGATATCCTGCAGTTCCATCTGGACTAACAGTTGTGGGGTGAAATATCATTTTGGAGCAAGATGATGATGTAAACATTCTACCATGTTCCATCAGGGTCATACTGAAACAAAAATGAAGAGGGAGGTGATCTTTGAAAGGTGGTTTGGGCCTGTCGGTCTACAGACCAGTCTCCAGTTGAGCTGGACAGTGGAATTTGATTGATCGGTCAGAGAGAATGCTTGGAATGCAACTCCTGCACATACCTTAAAAGAACATGCTGCCTCATATATGCTACACTGTTGTTAAGGCCAATGGTGGTTACGTTGAAAAAAGCACAGTCTGAGTAAGAAAAACACAAATACCTGATAATTATAGTAAAATCTATTCTGATTTGACTCTGTACATAATGATAGTTTTTATAGTGTTGGAATGTATACCAATGAAACTATGATGTTTTTGTGCAATGGCCTGTAGTGTGTATTTATACTGATGAAGTCAGAATACAAGATAATCAACAATACATAACAACGTGGCAGCTCATAAACATGTCACAGGAAATTAGCGCAGTGGCTCATTAACTGGAAAACAGCTGGCTGAAACTTCCCAAGCAGACTAACTTCACAAATTGAATTTTCTCTACATGTCATTTTTCTAAGCTCCTTCAGTCATTGGGCAAAGGTCGAAGCTCCAAAACTGTAATATCAGCTGTCTGCCTAACAATGCAGACAGTGGAATGGCCTGAGATTCATGCCTATCCTTCATTTAACCTGATTCAACCCCAGTAAATAAGGGTCACAGGGTCAAACACAACACCTCTGCCTAAAGCTTTAGATAAAAGAACTTAATATACATTATGATTCCAGAAAGTTTTAACGTGTTTTAACATAAATCAGGGCACTTTGGTCTGTTGGGATGAAACATCAGTGAATATAGTTTGTTTTCTAGAGCAGGGGTCGGCAAACCTGGTCCTAGATAGCCACTGTCCTGCATGTTTTAGATGTAACCTTCTTCCAACACCTGATTCAAATGATAAGCCTATCATCGAGCTCTGCAGAAGAATGATAATGACTGTCAGATGTGCTGGAAGAGGGAAACATCTAAAACATGCAGGACAGTGTCTGTGTAGTACCAGGGTTACCGACTCCTGTTCTAGACAGTGAGAAAAAACATCCTGTGAGCTGTATCTGAATGTGCACAGTCCAAAAGGTAATACTTGTGAGTGACCGGATTAATTAATTCATTTTTTGGTTTGTACATTAATCAGTACATTAAGTACAATAACATTCATAAAAAAATGTAAAAAAGGAATAGGCTAGAAACAAAAGCGTATCTTTTTGCCTATTCTTTGCACCTGATACATCAAATTAAATGTGTACAACATTGAGCATTCACACCGTAACATAAAGAGTCGCTCATATTAGCATACTTGACTTATTTCTCACTATCTTATTAATTTAACTAATTTTCTCCTTAAGTTATATGAAACTAAGTTCAACTGAGAAAACTGGACTGGAAACTTGATGTTCATGTATTGAACACCCTCTGGAGTCACACTCCAGTCCAGTTGGTGGTGTTAAGTGACCTGTTTAAGCACCTTTAAGGAGATTTACCAACTGCCAAACACGTCACAGAAGAAGAAGACACAAAGGGCTTTGAAAGTTAGTGACTGTTGATGAGCAGAAGAGGAGCACTGAAGTATTCTGAGGCCAATTTTAAATGGATAGAAGTGTTAGGATTGTCAGAAACCCCAGAAGTAAACAAACACATGCTACAGTGCTGTGCTGTAATGTCCACAAACACACTGACTGAACCGCTGCTTACATATACAGTAGGTTCCTTACTTTCAGGTTCAGAGCAGTCAGGTTCCACAGGTGTGCTTAAGCTCTTCTACCAATGTGGTTGAAGGTGGAATGACTGTTCTTGGAGCGGCTGTGAAACACCATGAGTCAATGAGGTCTTGCTCATTCTAGTCTGGAAATCCTACCTACTATCAACCTTTAGATGTCTGCGTTAGGGAAAACATTCCACTCTTATCTCTCATGATGATAAGTTCTTGTGAAAAAGAAAAACCCAAAGCTAAGTAGACATCCACTTCAAGTTAGGGACAACTATTCACTTCCTTCTCCACCTCTGTTCTTACCTAACTGCATTAAATTACTAATGAACTGCTTATGTGTGTGTGTGTGCGTGCACTGCTATTACATTAATTTCTGTGAATAATAGATAACCCTGCAAATTAATCATTCTTTGTTGTGCTTTCTTCAGTTATTTAAGTTGTATATACTTAGATCATTTTAATTATATTTGACTATAATTAAATTAAATTAACTTAATTACTAGATATGAAATAAACTGAATCTGCCTTTTCTGAGTTCATCCAGTTTCCTAGCTTCAACTAAAATGAACTTGTCATATTTTTCAGTGCATTTTCAATTTAATTCTACTTGATATTTTTGAGTAAATTAAATAAGCTCAACTAATAGATATGAAGTAAACTGAATTTAAGACTAATGATCATGTTTACTTGTCTTTTTTGAGTGCGACCAGTTTCTTAAACTCGATTAAGTAAGATTAGCTTGTCCTATTTTACAGTGCAGAGATTTATTGAACAGCTACAGACTTCTCACACTTCATCTAGAATGATGGTATCCAATTCTTCCTACAAACCTTCCTAATTTTATTGGTTGATGGATCATTTAAATCTTGTAAAATATAAAAACACAATAGCAGATTTCACACATGAATGAGGTGAATTTAAACAATGGGGCATGATCCCTTATAAATAAAATAAATAGAGCCGCTATGATATGTGAAGCTGGTTTTCTGCTTTCTGATTATTGATATACACGTCTTTTACAGCTTACTTCACAGATGACAGATTGAAGCCTGGATCTGCCAAAATACAGGATGAGAACAAATCAAAGTTATATGACATTAGAATTTAAAACACCAGAGATCAGATTTTTAAGGAGTTATGGAGGTACTGTAACATTTTTATCCTTACATACATGTTTCCATTTATTGCTGGCTAGAAATAATCATCAAGTCAGTCAGACAAATTAATACCACTGTTTTTTCATGAGGTTCAGATACTAAAAAATTATACATGGCATCAAGTGAATGGTTTTGAATCTATTGATTTCTCTAAGTTTTATATCTCATCCATATTAATCAGTACATGTGCACAAACACAGTTTTATTACTGCCATGATAAAACCTTCAAGTTGTGGTAAATATCTTTATTCTTTATGTAGAAGAGCTGGTTGGAGTGATGAACTAAGGCACTTAAACATAAGACTTTTATGTTATAAAACTGCTTGGGAGTGTGTAAAAATCATTATTAAACAGAAAAAATAACATTTAAGATTTCACCATTTTAATCATTATTATTATAAACCACCACTGAAGCTAATGTATCAGTGCAGTCATCCAAGAATACCCAGCCCTTATCCTTACATATTACTATTATTACTTTTGGTTTGGTGGTCATTCAACTATATTCAAATTTCTATCATTATTTAATAAATAGGATTTTTATATTTTATTGGTAATTGCTGAAACTGTCAAAAATACTGTATATTTTTTAATTGATTCATTGCTTCTTTACACTGACTGAACTATGTTATTTCTTCTTGAACCTCACACCGCCGCCACCACTTCCTAAACCTTTGTGTGGCAAAATATCTGATATAGATTAAAGTAGTTTTTAGGTCATGAAACTGAAATTCTCCTTCAATTAGTTAAGTCATGTTAGTGTTACATAGTTTGTGAAGTTTCCATATGCTAAAATGTAACAGTAATTTTCCAAACACAACGAGAAATAGAGACTGTAAATATATTTTATATATTATAATAATAATATAATTATAATATATTTTACTAATTTTTAAAAAGAGAAACTG
>JAPSES010069297.1:0-11021 GCA_029822895.1 Maxillicosta whitleyi | reverse complement strand
GTGTGTTTTTTCACCAGAGACTTGAGTATATTTTGGACTGTGCTTTATTCAAGTGTGAGAAAATAAACTGTGTTTTTTGAGACTTTGAGTTCCTGGTCTGCGCTTGGGTTCCTTTGTCTGGTTCGTGTCATTAATATAAACTGTATTCTATTTACATGGTGGCAAATACAAAAGTATACTTTTTATGAATACCATGATGAATGATTGAAAATATTGAGTCCTATTTCTTAGTTAATATAATTAAAATACAAAATAACTGGTCTGTAGTAGAAAACTGTGTGCTAAGCACATGAACAGTAAATGTATGAAATTTGCCATACTGCATTATGTGAATAAATGTGATGAAATTTAATGGATCTGGTTACTCAATATTTGTCACTACTTTAATGATAATGGAGTGAGGTATATTTCAGGATCCTAAAAAATGACTGAAACATTAAAATATATACTAATTATGTGTTGTATAGGACAGTAGATAGTATTAATCTTACTTTATGTAAGTTTCAACATTTATTCTGTTGTTTTGGTAATGGAGTGAAAATTGCAGACTTGGGAAAAATTAAAACCTAATTCATGATTTACACCACAAATCTACTTTTATTTTCAACTTTGATAATGAAGTGATTAAATATAACCTAAACCTTACTGGAAATTAGGTTTCCGCTTTATAATGCATTTGATAAATAAATGGCATAATCATGAAAAAGGGTAAAAATGGATTCACACACACTGGTACTCAACACCCTCAATTAAAAAAACTAAATAAATAATAAAAAAAAGAAAATATTTGTTTTTCATCCTCATAATCAAAAATATTGATTTAGAGAAAAAAAATATTGGACCCTAATGTTCACTTTTGCTTGGTCAGGTCCATCCACAGTCATGACAAACCGTGGTGTGATCAGAACCCCAGGAAACCAAATCCTGTACTGGCCTAAATGCTCCTGCAGGTAAAGAAGGACTTCTTAAGAATAAGAGTGGGCCTTTCACTTGAATCATCTTCATTTGGGGGGAATCTTGAGGTGCTCCCCGGCCAGCCCAGAGATATATTCCCACCAGCGTGTCCTGGGTCGGCCCCGAGGTGTCCGCCCAGACGGACATGCCCAAAACACCTCCCCAAAGAGGCATCCAGGAGGCATCCTCAGTAGATGCCTGAACCCCCTGCTTCCTCTTGACGTGCAGGAGCAGTGGCTCACCCCCATCAGCACCAAATATTTCAGAAGACTTATCTTACCCTACATCAAGGCCATCATCCTTGCTGACTTTATATCATATCAGGCTGCATGAAGGTTAAACAGCTCAACAGAAGGTGCCACCATAATGGACCTCCGAACAGCCCTCACACGCCTATAAGGATGTTTGTGGACCTCAGCTCCACTGTTAACACAGTCCTACCACAAAACCTGGTTCAGAAGCAACCTGGGTCTGGGCAGTTCACTGTACACCTGCATAGGACCACACCTTAACCAATCTTATCCTGGCATACCACAGGGATATGTCTTCCACCCCCTCCTTTACTCACTTTTTACCCAATCCACATGAACAACACCATCATCAAGTTTGCCAACAACATCACCAGTACAGGTCTGATCAGGGACAACGATGATTCAACCTATAGGGAGAAGGTCCAGCATCTGTAGAAAATGGTGTGTCAACAATAACCTGAACCTAAACACATCAAAGACAAAGAAGTAATTGTAATGGATTTCAAGAGATCAAAACAAACTGAACACTGCTCCTCTACATTGATGGAGAGGAGGTAGAGAGGGTTGAGAGCTTCTGGTTCATTCAAGTCCACATCATGGACCTCAGCTGGTCCATGATCATCTCACACCAGATGTGGACGGCATAACACAGACTGTACTTCCCCTCCCCTCCAGAGTCAGCACACTCAGGACTACAACAAGCAGACTCAAGCACAGTTTTACCCACAAGCGGTTAAATGTCCCCCCCCCACCCCCCCCGTAAAAAACAGTGAAGAATACACTATACAGAATCTAGGTGTAAACAGCATAATGGGCCGTCCACAGGTAGAAACCATCCACAGGTACATTTTAAGTCCGGTGCAGTTCCCTCGGCAGAGCACAGTCTGGGTTTTGTACCACAGCTTGGAGGGGTTTCGGATCAATAAACATGTAACTGATCTCCAACAGAAAACAGACTTACTAAATGTAACCATGGAAATGAGCCAAACACCACTTTCTCTGGGTGTGGGTTTCCTCTGACGCTGGCCTACTTTCTGCCTCCATCTGTTCTCCACACTGAGTGAAGGTGAAGTAAAGGTTCTGCTGTTACAGAGCCCTAAAGCTAAAGTTACAGTCCTGTTAAACTAGACGCAGGTGAGGCCGCATGTGTGACCGGAGGGGACGCCACCAACAAAGGGACAGAGAGGCCATAAAGGCGGAAGCACAGAATGTGAGCACAGGTGAGTATTGGGTTACAGGTGAGCTTGTGGCTTCAAGCTCTGATTGTTGAACGACAGGTGTTACTGTCTGAATGCACTGGGGTTTACCTGTTACAGTGAGACAGAGGATCCACTGGAAGTCCTACATCAGCTTTATTATTGTTTGTGGAAGTTTAGGGGAATCCATGATTAACACAAGTTCAATTTAAGATGCTCAAGATCATTCTGAGTGCAATTTAAGACTCAAAAAAGGATAAAGTTTGACATTTTTTATATCAAACTTGTGAAGGTTTTGGACAGAACTCAAAAAGACACAGCAGCCACAGACAGACCTCGTGTTCTTTCATTTTATAAAGGTTGTCCAGCTGCGCAGAACATTACAGGGTCATGCAGTACCTGAGAAGCGTCGACCTGGAGGTGCAGCAGATGTCCCTGGGTTCTCTTGAATCTGGATGTTCTGTCAGTGGAGATGCCTGTGGGGAACCGTTGGTGTGTTTGGACAGAGACTCCAGCTCTGCATCCGACATCACGGACAGTACATCTGCAAACAGGCAGCAAAGGAAAACAGAAGTGAATTCTGTGAAAGGATACACCGCTAAGATGTAGCATCTCAGTTTTGTAAGTGTCATGGAGTTCAGACATGATTAAATCCATAAACAACAGTACATAATAAATACAGCATTCAACCTTAACTACTGTACTATAGAGAGTCACAAAGACCAAATAATACATTAATTATCAACAAAAAGAGTGACTGACCTAGTAACAAATTACAGTTTAAAAAAAACAATAGAGGGGAAAAAGAATACCCACATTGGAATAAAGATCAAGTTAAACAGATGTCATTGTCCAGCCACTAGACCCACCAAACATACATCAAAAGAATCACATTAATAATTATGTAAAAACCTGTAATGTACTTTAATACCAATAACAAAAAATAAATAAACAATAAAACTAACAATAATAATATCCCACTGGTATAAATAATATCTATGTGTTATCTTTGCTTCTGCTATAACAGTTTTACACACAGGCTGATGAAATGTTATCTCGTTTCATACCGTCTGGTCTGTGTGATTCACACTCATCATTTAGGTCTGATACAGATGCCACTTGAAGAATCTGAAAAAAATTAATAAGACTGAACTAAAGAAATAACCTACAAGCAAATGAGTAAATGAAACTTTTCAAAACTGATCACACAATGAGTCTTAAGTTTTAAGCACTGTGATAAATACATCTGGGCTAATTTATTTCATGTCTGGCTCCTCCAAAATAAAAGTCACAGAAAAATAAAGGTGAGAACATGGATGAAAATACATATTGATGCTTACCAACTGTGCAAATGTTGTCACTTTTAACCTCTTGAATATTTCATCCTTTCGATACCTGTAATCTGGTAAAAAACAACAAGCAGACTTTTACGAAGAAGAAAAACAGTTAAAATATCTGTAAATGGTTTAATTATTCTTTAAAAATTTTTAAGAGAAGGTTGCAATAGTTTTAAATAGTTTTTGTTCAGTTTCATTTCAGTTTTTATAAGGTAGAATTATTAGTTTAGTTTTTTTTTTGTATTTAACTTTAACTTATTTCAGTTTGTATAGCACAAACTCAAGAAAACACCATTTTAAAACTGACACAAACAACCATTCGTACAAGATGACGTTAACCAGAAGAAGCCTACTACCCTGTCACTATTCTAGGATTATGTAGCACAGAAACTGACAAAGATGAAAACTAACCACATTCTATACAATTTTAAAATATTTTATTCAGTTTTATTAAAAGAAAATACAGTTTCAGGTTTTTTTGGGGGGTAAAATCTCTTTTTAGTTGTATTTCATTTTATGAAATGTTGTCGTGAACACTTACTTTTTGATATTACATTAGTATTCATTAGACGAAAACTCAGCATTTGGGAACTGGGACTAGAGAAACTCACCTGGGTCTTGCAGGTCGACTTTTTCCTCATCCTCTCTTAACACCTCTCTAAACCACAGCCCTGCACCGTCCGTTCCCATGTTCTACTTCATCTACGATCACATCACTCTGCTCTAGTTTTTATCTCAGCCCCTGGTACTGCTGTAATCCGCTGTGTGACCTCACTGTCTCACACTTTCAGACCTGACCATCCATGTCCCTATAATCACCCCACAGAGGAATAATTGTGGACGGTGGCACAATCGGCCATTAGACAGCAGAGGAATCAGTGTCACTTATCCCTGAGAAATCAGAGGTCAAACAAAATGACCGGCATCCACAAAGCCCGTATTCACCTGGGGAATATCAGTTCTCCAGTGTACCTCTTTAAATGCACGACCAGGGAGAGAAGATAAGCTTATCCACAGGGAAAAAAGGTGCCAAATGGGTAAACTTTACATTAATGAAGAACAAATAGTTCACACATGCTTTAATCTAAGGACAGATAATTGGGATGAATTAAGTGTGAGTTTCACAGAATGAAATCAGTGTTTAAAAGGTGTCTGATGAAAACATTATCCTGCACTTGTGGGACAAATCCCTGGTACACGCTGCTCCCTGTGTCCTTTTGAAGTTACTTTAAAATGACAATGTTGCTGTTGTATCCAAGAAGCCCACAGTGCCTGTGAATGGACAAGGATGAACTGGGAACTGCAGACAACAATGAAGGCTGCACATTGTGGGTGGAGATGGGAAAGAGCCCCCCTCCCCAACCCCCCAGGACAGATTATACCCCCATTAGTTCACTAATGTGTTGAGTGATACATACAAGAATGAACTGATTTTTCAAACTTTTTTGGGGGGGTGGGGTCAGCTTTGTCAGGTAAATTAAGTGAGAAAACTAACTGACTTTTATTCCTTCAACCAGAAAAACTTCAATCAATAATAATATTAGACTTCCACAAAGATCAAATATTATTACCACACTTCTCAGTAGTATTTACACATTAAAATAAAAACATTACAATGTAATTTTAACATAATGTTCAATTAATTAATTTATTTGACTATGCATAGTATAATAAAAAATGTCCTGAAACTTCAAATTCTATGACTAATAAGTCCTCGCTACATTATAAATGTTTTAGGTTAAACACCTAAGGCTACTTCAAAGTCATACTCACTCAGGATCATGTACTCATTTATGACGGGCCGTAGGTGTGGTAGTTAAACAGCGGTGGTGGAGTGTTCCATGTGTCCAAGAAAATACATTCATGGCCTGTGCCTCATGTTTTATCTCTTTGTGAGTAAAATACGTGAGTGTAAATAGAATTAAATCCTCTTTACATAAGAGGGGTATAGTGTGGCCTAGGCTATTTTACACCCCTGGGTATAATCTGACCTGGAGGGGTATTTTCTGGCCTGGGGGTTATAGTATGGCCTTGGAGGGGTATAGAATCTACAAAAGTAGGATGTGAGCTAGAGCCTTCAGCTATCGAGCTCCACTACTGTTGAACTATTGTTGAACCACCCTCTGTTTAAAACTAGCTTTTTGGTAAAACTTATCGTTAGGGCGGCTCAGGCTGTTCTTAGTTCTGCTGATGGGAGACTCATTATGATGCACTGACCTCCTCTCTGCTCCTCCTCTCTCCTCTTCTCCTCTACACCCTAGTAAATACATGTCCCTGCCTCTCCTTCCTCAGTCTCTGTGCTTTACTGCCTCACAGGTTTTCCTTGGATCATCTCTGGACCTGCTGCTGTGGTCCTGCCTCTCTCCTGCCTCCACTGTCATCACCCATTTATCTAGGTGGTTGTGATCGTTTTTATTATAAAGTTAAATGCATGGTCAAAGTTTTGATTATTTGTACAAACAGTTGCAGTAGTAGTATATCCACTGTTAATACTTGTATCTGCAGTACTAGTATTACCATTTATGGACATTTGTTCCAGCTGTTGGTAATTATATTAATTACTAATTAATTATATTAATTATACATCAGCTGTTGGACTTTTTAACAGTTCTAGTTCAGTTTGCTGTGCATCCATGTGTCTCCCCCTAGTTCCCCTGTCCCCAATCTCTTCTCTCTCTCTTTCACCCTAACTGGTCGAGGCAGACGGTCCATCCTCCAGGGGTCGGGTTCTGCTCCAGGTTTCTGCTGATATAAGGAAGGCCTCACTACTGTTTGGTCCTGGAGGATTCTTGGGTTTGTGTAAATTGGCTTAAGACTCTGGTTTTGAACAGCACTAAATGTAGTGTCAAGATAACTTTTATTAGGATTTGAAGCTTATACAAATAAAATTGGACTCACTGATAGTCTGGACTGGGTGTACAAAAATACATACACACAATCTATCAGAACACCCTGAAACACCCCTATTTTCAGACAAATACTTCTCAGGTACTGCAACATCCACATATACTCTTTGTCTCTCATTCTCTCTCTCTTTTTTTTTAGTGCATTTGTAATTAAAATATACCGGTTGCGAAACAAACTATTGAGAGTGGAGTATAGTAAAACCATAAACAACACCCCCTCTAATGAGTCTACATGAGCTACTCACTTCTTTTTATTTCTTCAAGTCTTTCCATGTACTTTGTAAGGCTGCATCCTAGAGGACGAACATAAAAAAAATCGTTATGTGATATCACAGCAAGATTTTATTCAGCATAAAAACAATGAAAGAGTATCTGTTATGGAGCAAGATATACCTGTATCCAGGCGAGTTTTGATGTGGTGATACTTGGCGTTTTTCGGTATCCTTTTTGCCATGTACTAAAAGATGAGGGAACAACGTGCATCTTACAACCAAATCAACACATAGGTAGCAAAAGAGTTTAGGTTTATTATACTGACATGCCACTTTATAGAGAATAAAACACAAAACAGTGTTTAAAAGCAGGATTGTCTTTCTTACACTGTCGATGATGTGGTAACTTAACACTAGGACAGCTAACACAGTAGCACGCTAGGTTACGTACGCTATTTGTTATGAATTGTGCTGCACTGACAGTATGTAATATGTTCAATAACACGGCTCAACAGTATATCTGAGTATATTTTGATGTCATTTAACTAAAGTTACCTCCGCACTGCCGATTCCCCGAGTCAGCGACATCTTTTCAAACAGGAATACCAAACATTCACTCACACACAACAATCCCTGCGCACATTGGTCCGTTTCAGTACAAGGACCAATCAGACAAACCGATACTGCACATTTCCGCCTCCGTAATGATTCATCTGTTAAGAGAGGCCCAGTTGCTTAGCAGCGGAAGACGCGCCACCTTGATGACGTGCTGCATTCATGTCCAAGAATAAAAGGAAGTATCGTTAAATAATAATATATAATAATAATAATAATGTTGGGTAGTTTAGTCAATTTCATCGAGTTTGGAGACTAAAATACACTAAACACTTGGAAACAAACAAAGAAAATTTTGTTGATTGTATTTTTCATTTGAAATTAACAGATTGGCATTCATTTCTTAATCGGATACATCGTGAAATTATACAATTTTAAAAGAACTGACAATTTTTATTTGTAAAGTTTATGACGCCATTTGTTTAGCTACCAGTCACATTTAAAAGTTCCATATGGTCAATGATACTAAGGGTAAATAACCTGCATCTCCCATTCCCGATGGTTTTCATGTAACATTAAATGCATCATTCTCGCTTCACTTCCACACGATCAAGCAATAAACAAAATAAACGAGTCAGGCACTGCTAAGACAAGTAGGAATAAACTCTGAGCAGTTTAGAGTAACAAAAACATCGGAGAGACCATTACAGACTGAGAAAAGAGTAGGTTTGTGTGTTATCGGAGTTCGACAGGTCGGGTCTGGAGGCACTGAAGGCGGACTGTTTGACAATCATGGAGGTCTGGAGGAGAGGAGTGGTCCAACTTTGACAACATTAGCTTCTTTTTTTAAGTAGCACCACATCATGGCTTCTGTTCTGGTGAGCAAGCTTTTTTTCGGAACTTTAATAATTAGCAGCTAATAAGGAAATGTGAATACTTTAGCCCCATCGGTAATAGTAGCTGAGTCGGTGAGTTTGCTAATTGGATTTGCTGAATGGAACTGTCAAACTGTCGGCTCTGTCCTGTGTGTTTACACTAGGTAGTTAGTACTAGTTAGTCCTGTGTCATGGTACTGAACCTGTGGAGAAAGAGCAATAATACAAATACTGTTTTTTTTGTTTGTTTTTGTTTTACTTGGACCGTTTATCTGCGTAGACAAAGTTTACAGCTAGTTCCTGTCCAGCTTTGAACTATAAACGCAGCATATTCCTTAGGGTTACTTGTGCTTCTGCAGCTTTTTCACATACATACTAAACACCTAGTGATGACACAATGTTCAACAGTGAATTTAATACTGTTCCATCTGTCCTCCACAACTTTTAAGCCGTGTATATCGTCTGTGGAGAATCATAATCATCCAGGCCCTAGTAAAGTAAAACTTTCTTAAACATACAACAAAAAGGCAATAGAATGATACTCACACATCAAATACACACCTGTACAAATAAGCACAAGAAGAGTAGTTAATACTACTTTTGTGAAATATACACCAAAACCATTAGAGATGTTTAAAAGTACTAACTACTAAAAAATAAAGTTAAAAAAGGAAGTTCTGATGTACTGACATATCAGCTGGACATTGGTATTGGGTGACATTTGCTACTATCCTCATATCAGATTTTTTTTTTCCTGACCAATGCAGTGTCAGTTTACTTGTGGTTTTGTATTAAATCATTTTTGGTAAAATAGTTTGACTGTGGTCATTCAAAGACAGTAGGTTCTGTTTTTATTTTATAATGAAGATGTCTTTGTTGGGGCATAAAAAACACAAGACAGAAAGAGAGTTTAACATCAGTAACATTATTGGCCAAGAATTTTGCAGTTGATGCATCCAGAATTTATAATGTTGAGCTTATTTGAAGTACTTAATAAACTGTTGGTTTTGTACAGCAAAGTGTTGGATTCCACAGGATCATCATATGTGTGTAGGGTCACTGTCCTGTGAGAACTGCTTATTCATAACAATGGGACTTCAGGAGCTCAGAAAAACTGGCTTACTTTCAGCTTAGTGATGATGACTTCTCTGACTGTGAAGAAGTGTAGTTGTCTTCTGCTGATGTCATATTATATGTCACAGGTCTAATTTTAACAGCTAATGTGGTCTTGCCTTTATTTTCTGTTGTATGCTAAGTCAGTTACCTTTTCAGTAAATTTTTGCACAAAATGTTTTGAGTCTATGAAGCCAAAGGTTTCTATCTGAATGTGAATTCTGGTGTTGCAGGAGGATCCGACCCTGGAGAGGCACTTCAAGGGACATAAAGATGCAGTGACCTGTGCAGACTTCAACCCAAACCGCAAACAACTGGGTAATCTATATTCTCCCAGATCTTATATTTGTTTGCAGTGCCATGTACTGTTTTAAACGCCCAAAAATGATTTATGTTTGTAATTATTAAGATTTGCTGTACTCTGATTCTGTTTTACTTCAGCATTTAGAGAAACATTCATCAATGACTGCCTGATTAATGAGTAATGATCCAATCTTAATAATATAAGATGCAGTCAGTTTTGTTGATGTTTGTATGTTTTACATGATAGATCATTTATTGCAGCTAGTTTAGGAAGGAATGTAATGTTATGCCATGATCATGAAATACATACTTTCTTACTACAAACTACACAGTATAAATATGTTATGTTAGATTGTGGATATTTTCAGAAGTTTAACCAACAAAAACATTTCGTGGGTGATGGGAGGTGTATAATCACCACTAAATATTTTAGAGGCTCAAACATTCCATGAAAGGTTCTCTAACGTCTAAGCTACATGGTTTTGGTCATGTTAAGGGGACTTTTTCTCATGAGGCTAAATTCAAAGTAAAGCTACGATGAGTATATGTTTTGTAATTCACTTTTTATTCTATCTTTTATCAAATCCACTGATTCTCCAGCAGGAAATCTGCAGTGATAGTAATACAATGTCACAACACATCAGTATTTGAGTCAGATTTCTGTACACATTTTTCTTCTCTTACTCCAGCCTCAGGTTCAGCAGATAAAACCCTGATGATCTGGAATCTGGCACCCAAAGCAAGGGCTTATCGCTTTGTCGGCCACCAAGATGTCATCACCGGGGTACAGTTCTCCCCCTCTGGTAATCTGGTTGCCACTTCCTCCAAGGACCGAACAGTGCGTCTGTGGACTCCATCCATGTGAGCTCAAGTTACTGTTTTCTTTTGTTGACCAAGTAAAATAAATGTGGACTTGTACAAAATGCAAAACAAATAGTGCTGGAAACCTGGGTCCAGCATATTATACAGACTCCAGTCAGCTGAGTTCAATCAATCAATCAATCAACCAACCAACCAACCAACCAACCAACCAACCAACCAACCAGTCAATCAGTCAATCACATTTTATTTATAAAATCATAACAAAAGTTATCTCTTGGGGGAAGACACATAAATGCACAGAAAACTGTAATATAACTACAACTGCTGTTACTAGTATAACTACCAATAACTAGTAAAAAAAAAAATACCCATAACTAACACTACTACTACTGATAACTAATAGAGAATCCTTTAAAAAAC
Organism: Maxillicosta whitleyi; assembly: GCA_029822895.1. Taxonomy (NCBI): domain Eukaryota; kingdom Metazoa; phylum Chordata; class Actinopteri; order Perciformes; family Neosebastidae; genus Maxillicosta; species Maxillicosta whitleyi. Next base: position 77 of record JAPSES010069297.1, on the reverse strand, counting down.
ATTCCTGGATCCAGACAGTGATCCGGATCAGCTCCAAAATGGAACCATCTGTTCCTTGTCTCAGAGCGAACATTTAC
>JAPSES010069246.1:0-11024 GCA_029822895.1 Maxillicosta whitleyi | reverse complement strand
TCTTCCTTGTGCCATTGCCAACAAATCCTGAAAATTTCATCAAAATCCGTCCATAACTTTTTGAGTTATGTTGCTAATAGACAGACAAACAAACGCCGGCAAAAACATAACCTCTTTGGCGGAGGTAACAGTCCTGTTTTATCGTACTGAGGTGTGCTCCTTAATGTTTGTAGGTGGTGGTGACTGGCTCAGAGTCCAGTGTCTTGTTGGAAAACCTTTCTTCTCAGACCCTCTACCATGTTTCCATCTTTCCTGTGTATGAAGACAATGTGGGTCTGGCACTCAGAGGGACTGTCACGACATGTAAGATCGAGATTATTTTTATATTTGGTTCCATTTCCGGTGCTGCATTGTATGGTTTTGTCACTTGATTCTAATGCATAGAATCAGATTTGATAAATACGAACATATGCTTTTTTTTTTGATGGAATGTTAAATATTACTGTATATATTGCATGTGCTGAAGGAAGAAGCATTGAACTGAAAAGATTCATGTTTAACCAACCAATGCAGACATCAAATGCATATCCTGGGATTATCAGTATTGTAATGCTCAAAAATGGTGACGTTTTGTTTCATGTTACAAATTAGAATTTACTGTCTCTTCACATCACTTGCATCGCAGCTCAGAAAACAGCCTTTGAGAAAAAGACAACACTCTTACTCACTTACAAAGAAATTACTTAAACTTAGATAAGAGGGTGCCTACAGGTTCTTAGACAGTCTTAAAACATCTTAAATACAAGTGTATGCTTTGATATTACTCATTAAAAGTCATTAAATAGTCTTATATTGGAATGTGTGTGTCTTATCTACTTTCATTTATCTTTTAATTACTTTTTTCACAATAATAACCATACAGAGCTACATCTGTACTACTTTATCATTATCCAAAGTCTCAAATATGGTTACTAATGATCTCCTGAAGGTCTTAAATTTGCATTAACTGGAAGTGTTTGATAACTGTAGACACCCTGGAATATAGTAATGCTAAGCTGATATTAAAGGTTTCTGTAAATCCCTGTTTCTATGTGTAATACTAAACACATCCTCTCTTTTGGTCTCCCTCCCTCCCCCCTCCTCCTTCAGTGCCCTTGGCCATGCCTGTTGACTTAGAGGTGACTCCTTCCTCTTACAGTTCGCTCCGGGTGAGCTGGGGGGCAGCTCCCGGCGCAACACAGTACATGATCCTGTACTCAGCACTAAACCACGGAGAGCCTGATGACGCCAAGGAGGTAAAGAGGGTTTTAGCTCACCAGCCAAGAAGCCTTGAGCTACTGTGAAGGCGCTGTGTCCGACAGCATCTTCATTAGCAAGTTCTTCAGATGTTTTATATGTAGCTTCCTTGGAACGATGCCTACAAATATTTTTCACAGTTTTAAGGTATTTGGATTTTGGAATTTTTGAAATATTCACTGCCCAACCAAAAAAACACATGCAATATTTAACTGCACCATCTTCAGTTTTGATTCCAGGACACATTCACTGTCCCATCTTTTTTACCACATAATCCTTACATAGTGCCACAATAAGGTTCAGAATATTGTTAACGTTTTTCAGTTTGAAATTTGGAATTATAGGTTTATAGGTTATTCTGCTATTATTTTACTGGTCTGACCCATTTGAAATGCAATTAGGTGAAAATCAGTTTTCGTTAATATCTTCAGTGTCAACTTTGCTTTTTTTTTTTGCTAGATTAAAATGTGTGGTGGACCAGTTTTGGCCCACAGGCCCCTGATGTAGAAGATCCAAACAGGGAATTTCACCTGTGCATGTTTTTCTTTCCTATTTATTTATTAATTTTTTAGTTTGGGAAATTTCTATAGAAAGAATTTTTTTCTTCTTTTTTTTTCATGTTGGAAGTGAAAATTTATTTCATTATTTCCCTCCTCAATTGTTGTTTGTAATGGTAGAGTTATTCATTTTCAGAAGCGAGTCTTTTTTTCTATTTCCATTTCCATTAAAATAGACTATTATGTATGACTCATGTCTGTAAGTTTAAACTAACGTCATAGTTTTTTGTCATGAATGATTATGTTGCTGCAGGAGAAGTTCGGTGCTGAGCAGACGGTGGTGGAGATTCCAGACTTACTTCCATCCACAGACTACTCTGTCACACTTTACGCCCTCTATGATGAAGATCCCAGTGACCCCGTTACTGCTGTCGCCACTACATGTAAGGGGCCAGATCCACTGTGTACTGGAAATACACAGACTGTTTCATCTATTACTTTGACTCAGTGTCACATTTATTAGCTTGAGCTGTATTTATCAAAACATCTCACAATCTAGGCCATATGTGAAAGGCCCTAATTCACCCAAAACTTATGTGAGAATTCCTCAAACCCTTATTTTTAGCTTTTCTGCTCCCTTTTCTTGTTCGTATTCAATGTTTCTCATCATTTCATCCGTTTCTAATTTATTCTTTGAACTCTTTAATCTGCATATTTAGCCTTTATAAGCCACATGTCCTTTATTTTTGTACTTTACCCTTTTCTCATTCTGTTCTCCATGGTCAGTGTGACCTTTTCCTCTGTTATTATCAACATCTCTGGCATGGCTACATTCCAGTATCTCTAATGTAACAAATATTCAGCATTTTTTCTGTATTTCTTCTCTCTCAGTCCCTCTCCCACCACCACTCAGTGTTCAGTTCCCGATGGTCACCCACAGTATGTTGAGGGTGAGCTGGGTGCCTGGAGCCGTTGACGTCCCTGGCCACAGGATCACCTACAGCACCAACCATGGCAGTGACGTCAAGCAGGTAAACACACTGCTGTGTCCTTACAAATGAGTGTAAAGGCTGTTATGTGAAGGGTAATTAACAACAAACAAGTCATTATAGTGAAATGCACTTCAACAAGATAATGCAGGAGATTTGTTTGACTAAAATGACCTGAGAAGTCACTTATTTGACAACAAATAATGCTGTTAATAATCAGAACTTAGTCTTAGCAGCAGCCATATATTCATAGTAATGGTTTGTTACAAGGTTCAAGGTTCACTTTATAGTCTCCCATGGGAGAAATTTGGCTCAGACAAAGGCAAAAACAATAACAAAACAGTGCAACACATAAAATGGAACACATGCTACTAAAACCACATAAAAGACATGACATAGTATAATAAATAAGTTAAAATATTATATAGAAAAATAAAATACATGCACATCGCTTTATACACAACATTTGGCTACCTCCTTTTGGTAGCTGCACCTAACTGCACAGTAATGAGCTTGACTGACAGAGGCATAAAAGAATCTTTAAAACGGTTGAGCCTGCACAACAGAACTATGTACTGTCGGCCTGAGGTCAGCAGAACATACTCTGGAAGTAGGGCGTGTGATGAGTCCGAAAGACTACTGTTTGTCTGCCTGATGGTGGCCTGTATAAACCTTGCAGCATGAGTGGAACAGGGGTACCTATGATCATACTCACCATCTTCACCGGGTTATGAATCTGAGTTTTCAATTTGACTGTCAGGTTTGACTGTTCTGTTACACAGAAATATCACAATGTAGAATGTAGCTCAGAATCAAGTATGCAGCCAACCTGTGTAATAACATGGAAGTAGGTAACAAGACATTTAGTTGTTAAGCTGTAGAGTTCAGAAATTTCAATGAATATTCAGCACCTAAGGCAGGGGTCACCAATCCTGCTCCTCGAGGGCTACTATCCTGCATGTCTTAGATGTATCCCTCTTCCAACACACCTGATTCAAATGACCTTATCATCAAGCTCTGCAGAAGCCTGTTAATGGCCGTCATGTGTGCTGAGGGATACGTCTAAAACCTGCAGGATAGTGGCCCTCGAGGACCCCTGACCTAAAGCAACACACACTCATAGCATGTGTGAACAGTGGCATGTCATCAATAGAGGGCGCTAGGGTACCACCCCACCTGTCTCACACAGAGAAGAAAACAATAGGAATCGCATAAAATAATGAAAAAAATAAAATAAACGTGCTATGCATGATACAACCTGTGAATATTGTGTATAATCTGCGTTTAAAGTGTAGTTTAACTGTAGTGAGTTGTTTAAAACATGTTTTTGGTCATTTAGTCAACAGTCAAGTGACATGTTTCCTGTTTGGGATGTAAAAATATATCACCAAAGCTCTCCCTTTATCATACTAGACTCTTGTTATAAATAGCACCTGCACAGTAAATGACCTCCAATACAGGAGACAGGAGAACACCACCCACAGGAGTAAATGTCACATCCCAAAAAGAATCAAGTTCTTTCTCAGAAATGGAATGTCACATGATCATCTAAACCAGGGATGAACACACTTCTTCAGCTTGTGAGCTACCTTTTAAAATGACCAGGATGTACATCCACTATATATTAGTTATTATACATTATACTATATTGTATAATATGGCTGTATAGCTCCGTGGGTACCACTAGTGACTATGATGTGGGAGACTGTGAATCTCAGCAGGAGTGGTAGCAACACTGTCATTTCTCCCCAAGGCTAAGTTCTATTTAATTAATGCCATGTGATCTATCCATATTACCATGACCCCTGGTCTAAATGCACTGTTCATATCAGTGGAAAAGATACAGCTGTCAAGGACATGCCTGACTTTAACAATAGAGTCATAGGAAAATGTGCATATTTGAAGGATAGACGGGTGAAATTTTCATATAAAAAAATCAATGACTGAAAACACATTCTGTGCAAGTTAATATTTTTAAAATAGTGATACATGTGCTTTGATGTACCCTAGTGGTGATACGTGGTTGTAGTGCATCCCAAAACTATCGCGCATACTGTGTGAATGTTCCATATTGAACCTTGAAAAGAAACAAAATAACGGAAAACAAATCAGCTATTGAAGAAGACACATTGACATGTTTTTATTGAATTTACTAGAAGTTCTCCGTTATTTGAAGGCTACACAGATCCTCCCCTCATTTTAAACTAATGAATCCAAGTTGAGCAGCATCTTCTACAGTTTTAAACACAAGCCTTTCACCATTTTACCCAGACCTTATGTCGGACTGATCATTCCATTATTTGTCTCGGCAGGTGGAAGTGAGAGGACTGAACTCTGTGCTGGTCCAGAATCTGTCATCTCTGTCCAGATACCTGGTCTCAGTCCAGTCTCATTACCCACAAGGCCTGTCTACAGCACTCACCAGTAACGTCACCACATGTAAGACACACACTCTGTAAGCATTAACCCATAAAGGCCCAAACATTCACTGTCGACCAAAACCATCTACTAATCTAAACCGTTTAATACCTGTTAGGCCATTATTTCTATCAATACATGGATATAATTGGTGTCCACATTCAGATGCTCCGTAGTGAACATGGAAACAACCTCATCTTCTACAACATAGATTCACCAGTAAAACCCATGGAGTTTGATTAATGACAGTGGATGGACACACTGGGTTTAATATTTTTGCTGCAGAAGTTACTTTTTCTTCAGTTTTCTCTCTATTTCTAACGTAATAACTCTTAAGTTTAATCTGAGCTTTCATGAACATCTACATAATCAGTGAATTAAATACAGGAAAATACATGATTTTCACTGTAAAAACACAAAATAAAGAGGATAATATTACAATAAACGGTTAAATGTAGCGAAAAAAAATATTTTGGGAATTGCAACAAAAGTAACGCTGGGTCTTTATGGGTTAAAATAAATGGATATTACAACATATCAGGCCATAGACTTTTTCTCTTGCCTGTTGTTCATGTATCCTAGTGAAGGTGCCATCCCCGTCAGACCTCAGGGTGTCCAATTTCTCGGGCAGTGAAATCACCGTACGCTGGGAGGCTGCGGCTGATGACGTTGTCTCTTACCTCATCAAGTGGATCTCCCTCAGTGGAGGAGACCTAAGACAGGTGAGGCTGAATGGATGAATATGAAGCTGAATACATTTACTACTATAATAAGAATGTTATTAAACTGTCACTGTGCATTATATGTAGTTGAGAGTGAGTGGGAACAGTGAAGGCGCAATACTGGAAGGAGTGGAGGACGAAAAGGAGTACCAGATCTCTCTGTCTGCTCTGTATGGAGATGGAGCTCAGAGTGAAGCTGTGGCCATTCGTTACAGCACATGTGAGTCAGTAACAGTCTATGGTACAGAACTATTGCATTGCATTATGTGAAAACACTGAACTATGTAATGACTGGTGTAATACATTTCAGTGCCATTATGTAAAAGCACCTGCTCAGTTTACCAAATAAATCACATGGACAAATGTATTGAAACATGTTGAATTCAGGGGGGTTCTACTCTAACAGGGGTTTGGGATGCAAAACAACAATGACAAATGCCATGATATAGTTTCATATTGTGAATAATATTGCATTGCATTGGTTAATTTTTGCTGAAATTGTTATGTTTGCTTCCAACATACCTCAGAGATGGTTTTGACTTAATTTCTCTCAACATTGATTTTTTTTAAATCTATTTTCAAAACTATATTTCATACGCTGCCTGTAAATAACAGTTTTCTACCACAACTAACCATCTACTTTGTACACATTTCACGTAGGAAGAAAAATCTCCCATTAAACTTTAAGGAAATATTAATATTTATATGTCAAATCAACATGAACAGGACATTTTGCAGCTGTAGTCATGATGTATCCCTATAGTTTTGTCCAAATACTTTCTAAACATCAATATTTCCTTAAAGTTGACTAGGTGTTTTTTCTTGTTAAGTGAGATGTGAAGAAAGTAGATGGTTAGTTGTAGTAAAAATTATTGTTTGTAACATAAATATGGTCATTTTTAGCTTTTTTTTTTGTTCATCAAGGAGGTTATGTGTTTTCAACCCTTTTTTAGGAGTTCTTGATGACAGTGATTACAGGTATTTATATTTTAAGCTTCACATTCTAGATTAAAGATTAAGGTATGGAAAAATTCCCATTTGTTAAATGAGATGAAAGTCATATCTCCCTCCAAACCTATCCAATTTGATTTTAATTATACTTTCTACTATAACTGAAAGTTTTACCTCAAAATGTTGCTGACATTTAGTGCTATTAAGGGGAAAAAAAAGTTAAAAGAAAGGCACATCTCAAGATTTTGTTCTCAGATCTCTTTCATATTTTTTTCTATTACCCTAATTATCTCATTGAATATAAGCTTTTAATCATTTGTGTTTTTGTTTATCACAGATGCTCAGGTGGACATAATACTGTGTGTTTATATAATCTATAATAGTTCTGTGTGAGTGTAAAGGAAGTGGGTGCTGCTAATTTCTGTACTGAGGTGAATTTTCACAGCACATCTTGTCTCATGTTTCATTCATACAACTCACACAGTATCGGGTGGAGGTCCCTCGAATGTACTGATCTCTGAGGAGACGCCAGTGAGTCTACTGGTCACCTGGGTTCCCCCCAACGCTCACGTCCTACAGTACCGGGTCATTTACACAGCACTGAATGGAGCTGAAACCCAGGACAACACTGTGAGTGGGCGCTCAAGGATTACAGCCACCTTTCACCGTGGAAACAAACTAAAGCTTTTTTTTTTCTCTACAGGTACTAGTCCCGGGTAGTGAGAAGCTGGTGGAGCTGCAGTCGTTGCAGCCAGACACACGTTACAGCATCCTGGTCACTGCGGAATATCGCAACAGGGAAGGAGGAAGTGGTTCAGCTCAAGGCAAAACCAGTGAGTTACACACAATGAGCAGCTGTCCTTCAGGTCACATCAACTCACATAAACCTAAGGCTAAATGATTAATCAGTCAAATATGATTTATAGTGTTCCACATCATATCAGAAGTTATCTCATGACACTTATATTTAGAGATGATCTGACCAGACTCTTGATAAAACATTTCACAGATACCTACAGAATCTTTTAGGAGTAAACACTTGGTGACAGCGAAAAGGAAAAATGTCCTTTTAACAGGAAAAAACCTGGCGCAGACCCTGATTCTGGAGGATGGACGTCTGCCTTGACCATTTTAGGTTAAAGAGAGAGGTTTAAAGGAAGACAAAGAGAGATTGGAGAAGGGGGGAGACACATAGATGCAAAATATCCTCTACTCTTTTGTCTTCTTCCACCTTATTTATGGACTAGGTTAACTACCCATGTTATTATTTTCATTTTTATTATTATTATTTTTATTATTTCATTCTTGATTTTACTTTATTCTTATTGTTTCTGTTATGAATTAATTACACTACATATTGATCTTATAATTACAATTATTTTATGCTTATTTTTTACATAATGTAATAACTCTCATCTTTTTGAATGAACCTGTTTTATTGTATTTTATTCTATTTATCTTACCTTGGAGGGGAAGGTGCAATCCATAGATTAGGTGTACTACATAATTGGGATAATGCTGACCCCAAAATCTTGTGACTCACTGAGTGTGTTTTGTTTATTATATGTGGCTGAATGTGAATTTAGCAATGTGTAGCAAGACCCATTTTCTGTCTGGGAGAATAAAGTTTATCCTGATCCTGAACTGTTAAAAACTAGAGTTGCTGTTGCTTGTATAACTATGACTAACTAGTAGAAATATCCATAACTGCTATAAGTACTACTCCAATTACAAGTACTAACAGTGGATATACTATTACTACAGCTGTTGGTACCAATAATACAACCCTCTACTATCTATGTACTATAATAAACACTATCTCAACTATATGGACAAATGAATGATGTGCTGTATGAGTGCAGTCCATTTACCATATGATGATGGAGGCAGGAGAGTATCTATGACTTTTGTTTATCCCACTGGGGAAATTTTACAGTTAACAGCAGCAACATACAACAAAGTGCAAAGAAAAAGACCAGTAGAAAAACCACAAACGAGTGGAAAATGAATGAAATATAGAGGAAAAATAAGAAATTTGGTATTAATATAAATATAGATTTATAAGTTTAAAATGAAAGATTATTTTACATTAAGAACAGAAGCAGGACCACAGCAGCAGGTATATAGAGATGATCCAGGGAAAACCTATGAGGACATAAAGCACAATGATTCCAGGGGAAAGGTCAAGTTATGATGACAAAAAGCAAATACTTCAAAATTCCAGTGCCTTTTTAACTGAAATTTAAAAAAAAAAAAAAAAAGTGGTTGTAATCTGTAATCCCTATCTTTAATTTACTTACCTATTGATATTTATTTGATCTTTGTTTTTCTCTCTCTCTCTCTCTCTCTCTCTCTCTCTCTAGCCAGTCTGAGGGTCAGCAGTGTGAGCGTGGTCAGGTCCGACCACTCCAGCATCTGTGTTTCATGGAGACCTGTGTCAGCCGTCGAAGGATACCGTATTGTCATCCAGTCTGTCAAAGGTTGTCTACAACAAGTACCTTTGGTCAACGGGAAACTCTTAAATACTGCACATTGTCAGTACGTCCATTAGTAGAATAGAATACAACAGAATACAGTCGCAGAAAAAAATCATTAGATCAAAAGTCATCAAAGACAATCGTTATGCAATCAAGAACTAACTCCTGTGTGTATCACGTGACTTAAAACAGACAAAAGAAAACATGGAATGCCTTGTTTTTGTCATAGATATTGAAGTAAGAACTGAAGTGATTTTGGTTTTTATCAAGAAAACATGGAAAATGGATAGATATCAGCTCTGAAATTACACTATTATGAGATATTTTTGTTGTTCTCATTATATTTGTCCAAAAAAATGTACCTTTAGTTGTACCAGGCATTAAAATGAACAAGAAACTGAAACAAACAAGGGTGGTCTAATAATTTTTCTGTGACTATAGTATAGAATAGGCTTTATTGTAATCACACCAATTGTGCATTGAAATTGCAGGTGGTCTCTGCCACCAACAGTGCACTTACAACTAAATAGTAACACAATAGGATACAGACATATATTTAAAAAAAAAAAAAGAGTAAAATGGTGTGCAATTGAAGTATGTTCAAATTACTGATATTATGTATGAAAGGGTAAAATAATATAAAATTGCACAAATGTAACAGTGCAAACAATGTAACCATACATGCCCCAGCCATGAGCCGCATGGTCTGTGTGTGGTTATTGCACATTACAGTGAGTAAGGTGTGTGTTTACAGTCCGCATGGTTCAGGGCTTCATATGTATGTGCTTTGCGTCTGTGTTTGCATGTGTTTAGACAAACAAACAAAGGAGGAACATGTAGACGAGTCCAGCAGCAGCCACTGTTTCACTGATCTGCAGCCGGAAACACTCCACCGCATCAGCGTTCATTCACTTCTAGGATCAGCAGAGGGCGCTGCTGTCTCTATTCTACATCCAACAGGTCTGATTTACTGACCTTTTATTATTATCTGTATTGTATTGCTATAAGAACACTGTAAGAAATTAGTCAGAAGAAAGTCATCTTACCAAAAAGTTTACATCATTAAATATGTCATTTCCCTGTTTTTTTTGTTTTTTTTTTTATGTGTTTATCCTCCAATGTACCTGATTCTTTGTATTAAATAATTGCCATGAGTGAAAACAGCACATATTTAGAAGAAACATTTTTAAAACTTTTTTTTTTTCCTTTTACAGCTCCAGCTCCAGCAAGAATTCCCATCCATCCACGGATGTATCCAATTCACAATGAAGGTGAGTTGTGTGGCACCCATCCTCTGCTATGGGTGACTCATAAATGTGTCAAACTGTCATGTCAAATCCAGAAAATACTGAAACAAATTTACCATGCATCATTGTACTAGGTTAGTTCAGGTGCTTTTGTTTCATATTCAAGTCAGTAATGGAATGAAATAACTTACATTAATCCAGTGTTTCCCAGCCTTTTTTGCACCATGGTGCATATTTGACAGAAAAATCACAAGGCTCTAAAATAGATTTATTGAACTGGACCATAAAGCTCAGAGGGGTGCACCAGCGACCCCTCAGACTGAGCCCCCGGATTGAAGTCTGTTGTGTGTTGTTGTATATTATGGGATGCATATCCCTCCTGCCCCAACCCGATACCCGGGGTTCATGGGTAACTCACTGATCCATGCATCAGTACTGAGGGGGCTTTATCAACAGAACCACCACATCAGAACCAGTTCACTTTTAT
>JAPSES010069236.1:0-11025 GCA_029822895.1 Maxillicosta whitleyi | reverse complement strand
ACACATCACATATATCACAGGGCAACCATTGCTTTGTACATTGCAAATGTTGTGTCCATACAATGTCCATATTTGTGAAAATAGTTGTTTTTCTTTCTTTTTTTTTTTTTTTTAGCAAACAAACAAACAATAGTAATTATAATAATGATAATGCATAATAATAATAATAATAAAATACAAAACATAACTTAAATAGAACAAGTAGCTATGAACCGGGGTGCGGCTTAATTCCATCTCATTAGTTATAAATTCCGAACAGTTAGTCGATTTACTTAGTCGTACTTAATTCTATTTGGACCTATACAAAATCAGATCTAAATTGAACCACATACTTTAACCAACTTTTCCAGATATTATTAAATTCATGCATTTCCAGTCTAATTGAGGCTGTTAATTTTGCCCATGTTGTAAATATTTAACATGATGTGATATTGTTTCAAGATTGTTTTGAAAAGTAATTAGAAATTATTACAATTAATGATGTTTCTTCTGTGACAAACCATAGAACATTGTAATAAAATGTAGTATGGTCAAAACTGGTGTCCTCTTCAACTCCATTTGTTAGCATCAGTTTGAAATCTTTTCTTTTCTTCTTGTTTTTTTTTAGGTTCACCTGTGTGGCAGTGTGTCTGTTCCAGGTGCGTGAGTTTCTCAGTAAACTGGAGGAGCTGGTAGGGAAAGTGTCCTATGAAAATGATCCAGTGAAGGCACAGAAACCAGGCCTGCAGAAGAGAGCAGATACCCTGTTGAAAAACTTGCTCAAGAGGTTTGTCATTAAAAGAAGTATGTCGTGTCTTTTTGCTTGCTCCTCTATGTTTTGTTTATAAAACATACCCACATCATTGTTAATGTGTCTTAAAGCTCCTTTGTGGTAGAGACTCAGCCGTCCATGCCACAGGGGAAAGGACCCCTGGTACTCCGCACAAACATCCAGTTCTCTGTCAAGACCAGGTTAGTGTGTCACCACAGGCTCATTTTCACTTTATATGTAGCACATATTTGTAATTATCAAAGATCAATGATTTAAATACACTTTTCACACATTTGAATTACAAGATTAAACAGAAAAATGTAAATGTAAACCAAAAAGAAGCAAGCTTCACCAAAAAAGGAGCAGTGTACCTTAACCTACAAAAAAACTGGAATTAAAATGTAATCTAATTTACACTTGTGCTGTGTTTTCAGACTTCTTGTCAAGTTTCCTGAGTTGAATCACTCCATTAAAGTAAATGTATCCATGGACAGGTAAGATTTGTTTGTTTTCTTGCTTTAAATCAGTATATATGTAGATACACTCTGTGACATTGTTTCTTTTTTTTTTTTTTTTTTCATCCTTCTTAAATCAGGGAGGTTCCTCAGATTAAGGGGTTAGTACATTTTTTTTCCAACTTTAGCTTCCATATCAAGTTGTATTTTCAGAAAAGTAAACAGAATTGTCAAGCTTGTTGTAATTTTTTTTTTTTTTCTTAAAATTGAAATCTTTGTAGATATCGTCGTTTTAATGTCCTGGGGACCAATAGCAAGGCTTTGAACATGACTGAGAGCCAGAGTGGAGGCATGGTGGCAGACTTTAGACACCTGGTGGGTGCTGTTGATGTGGAATAATACATCTTTAAGGACATAAATTAAATAATAATTGTCTAATATAAATAATAAATTAAATGGTTGTATTTATTATTTACACGATTTCAAGGTGTTATACGTTGTACACATATGACATGTAATTTATTCATTAACCAGAACCATGATGACTATTTAATACTAGCACTATTGTGTTAGACTTATTCTGTCTTTTTGATTCTTTGTAGATTCTGAAAGAGCAGAAGTGTGGAGGTGGTGGAAAAGGTGTCAATGATGTGAGTTCACATTTTCAGCAATACTTAAGCCCTCCTACTTGCACTTAACCACAATAATTCAAGAGTCACGAAGAGTAAAGAACCAAATAGTAATTATGGGTGTAAGAAAATGTCGGTTTTACAATATATCACAATATTTAATTTCACAATACTTTATCGATATTAAAAAGAAGTCTATCTGTATTTTTTTTAGGCATATATTCAAATGCTGATACTGCGGCGGTTAAGTTTTGTTTTTGTTTTTTTTTTAAATATATTTTCTTTATTATTATTTAACACAGTTTTATTAATTAATGGTTATTTGAAGCATCCTAAAAGCATTTTTTATTGTGCGAGAGGCAGATGTTCATTTATTGGGACTACACAAAAATAATGTTATGATATTAGTTATCAACTAATATAATATGAGCATTTGAGCAGGATCTTAAACTCTAATGACAACAACAACAAACAAAAAATTGCCTTTTTAAAGGTATCATGATATATGGTATCATAATTCTAGTATTGTGATTTGTATTTTATGGCCAGATTCTTGCCAATACACACCTCTAATATTAATGTGCATGTGTGTTTGTGCATTGATGTGTTTAATAGATCTCTCTGAGCGTCACAGAGGAGCTGCACATCATCAACTTTGACGCTGTGTTTGAGCTGAAAGGCATATCGGTGCCTATGCTGGTAGAGTTTCTTCTCTTTTTCTCTTTTTATTTTCATGGACTGTATTTTTGTCATTCGTCTTGGTTGTCTGTGTATAAAACAATGAGCATCATATGATTGAACCCTGACCTGAAATTTAGGTCCTAATGTTATTTTTCTCTGGTATCCAACCAAGGCATCCTCCCTTCCTGTGGTTATTATCTCCAACTCCAGCCAACAGCAGAGTGCTTGGGCCTCCATACTCTGGTTCAACATGCTCAGTCAGGACACAAAGGTGAATTATCACTGCATTTAAGTAGTCGACTTATACTGTTCAGCTGTCAGAAGACATAAGAGACAGGTGTGTGGAAGGCAAGGTTGGTTAAAAAGTCACACTTTGAGTTGTGATTGTAATTTTCTTAGTTATCAAAGAAAAAGTAGATGATGGAAATTATTTTGTGAGTCAAATAATAATGTACCATCTTTCACATTAAAATCTAAATTATGTGACATTTCATAATTGAAATGATTATTGTCTGTAGCTTCCTTTTTCATGCAGCGATTTAATTACGAGTGATATATTAACAATTTATATACAGTATGAATCAACCCACAAGTAATAAAAGTGGCTTAAATATCTGCAATCTACTATAAAATACATGTTAAACTGTCTAAGTTATTACTGTCAGTAACTCTTAATACCTCAATGACTATAAAACATTTGTTTAAGATGCTTCTTGATTTGATAAAAAGTCAAAATCTATTTTCATTTAAAACATTTTTCAAAAATTAAAACATATTGTGTAAGTAAGTGGATATGCATTTTAAATCCCAGTTTAAACCAAATATTCATGACGAATGAATGATCTAAAAATGTTCATCTTCTTGCAAAGCTCTAGCCGGCTTCGTCCTGAAAATGTGCCATGACTGTCCGTGTGTTTGTTATAACTGTCTGTTTTTTGTTTTAGATTTTTCTTTAGTAGGATATACCTGTAATATGTTAAAGTATGAATGAAGACAGATATAGTGACTCAGTTCAGTATTTATAGAGTTGAGGAAACAGTGAAAAAAAAAGAGGTCAGGTTGCAGAGAAAGTACAAATTATTGAGGCAGGAGAATACCAGAGGAACAGTTGATAATACTGCTGCACTTAGTATAACCAGGTCATGTACAGCTGTAAATACTGCGACGAAAACAGCCACAGTGCACCACATTTGAGAACCAGCCACTGGTTGACAAACTGAGTCTGAGGTGATGCATCAGCTGTTTGAGTTTAACTGAAACCTTGATGGAGAACATAATACTGTTAACTATTAAAGTATATTTCCCCTTCAGCGGGGAGAGTGGACAGCTGCACAGAGTACAGAGCAGTAATGAATTCAACACATTACAATGAAATTTTTATCTTTATTTAAAATTGTGATGCAGAAAATCCTACCAGTTAAACTTGCTCCAGCTCAGTTGGCTTCTTTAGTTCAACTTTGTTTTTGTTATTAAAGTCTTTTTTGTTTTTTTGACGTTTTGATTGCAAACACCAAGAATTTACAACACAGAGTAAACAAGACAACATAATCTCAACAGTATCAATGAAACTCATCAGCACCGAACCTAACTAAGTCAAAATGTGCATAAATAAATAAAGATAATCCTTTCAGTTGCGTTCTTCACATTCTTTATGTTTTGGTCTAACTTGGGTTTTCCGATGATAACGGATCAGTCTGGCCAATATAAATTCTGTTAGGACTAAGGCAAATCCAGATTAGGAAATCTCTAGCAAACGTTATTTATCTCCTAACAGACAGAACTGATGTGATTCGGGCACAATTGCATATGTTTTAAATAATGATGATTTTCTTTCGGCTTATTCCCTCTTGGGGTCGCCACAGCGAATCACCTTCGCATGTTTATTTTGGCAGAGGTTTTTAGGTCGGATTGCCTTCCTGACACAACCGGGCTTACGACTGGCACAATAAGGCTTGCACCCCCTTGTGGCTATTGGGATGTATAGCGTAAAGAGAGGGATCACCTGGGTCTTGAATTGGCGGCCTTCTGCCCCAAAGTCAGTGGCATTAACCACTGAGCTACCCAGTCGCTCAATTACATATAATAGATAGATAGATACTTTATTTATCCCACCTTGGGGAAATTTTCACAGTTACAGCAGCAATATAATATAATAATAATAATAATATAATTACATATGTTTTAAATGAAATGTACAAATTATACAAACACATCAAAACAAAAAAGTTTGCATACCTTACAGTACATTCTACTCATTGTCACTGAATCCATAATATGACTGCCTGCTTTTTGCTTAAATTAATGTACATGTTGTCAATGTCTGTGTTTCTATAGGACATCAGGTTCTTCGCCAACTCTCCTACAGCAAGTTGGCTCCAATTTGGAGAGATGTTAAGCTGGCAGTTTCTTTCTACGACCAAACTTGGGCTGAATAAAGATCAAATGGATATGATTGGATGCAGGCTCTTTGGTAAATCATGTCCCTCAGTGAATTCCTTTTCTTAATTTTGATGGTTACTCTGTCTTTAAAGTGGGGTGTATTCATTTATTGTCATTCTACCACCACTGTTAAACTCATATTCTTTCCTGTTTGTTTGCTCTTCTGTGGAATAAATGTGAGATTTGTATGCATAAATACTATGATTTCAGTGATTCAAGTTAGTGAATATCTGTGATGTAATTTTCACCCCACCAGGCAAGCAGCAGAACTACAACACCTTTAAAGTAGCTTGGCCAAAATTTAGCAAGGTAAAGCAATTGTATTTTATTCATGTAAACACTATATCCAGTCTTGTTTGTTAATTGTTTATGAATACAGTTGCTTGTTGACAACCCTTTGCATCCTTCTCATACAGGAAAATTCTCCTGACACTTTCTGGGTGTGGTTTGACGGCATCGTGGTGATGGTAAAATCGTATCTTGAAGACCTGTGGAGGGATGGGTATGCACAAATCTGAATCTATATTTGATGAACTCATGTTCTACAAAACAGTTGTTTACCAAGACTTTTTATGTATTTTGTAGCCTCATCATGGGTTTTGTGACCAAAGGCAAAGAGAAGGCCCTCCTGAAGAAAAAACAGAGAGGTACATTCTTGTTACGCTTCAGTGAAAGCGTCATCGGAGGCATCACCTTCTCCTGGGTGGAAACTACCATAACAGGTGAGATGCTTTCATTGTTTTATTACTAGGTGATGATACATAATGTTTTGGAATTCTTCCAGAGTAGACATTTGTACATTTCTGTAAATATCTTTTACTAGCGCGTTGACCCGTAAAGAACCACAGGTTTTAGATGTGGTTGATTTTACGCTGGTGCAGCTTCGTACGGCACTTCTGCTCAACTGTCATGGACTGAAATTAGTAAATGTGTCGTTCCTGGTTTTAACTTCGTTTTCCATCATGTAGCAATGTAGCATGGTACTGTGTTTACTGTCAACCGTCATGGGCATAGAAATGTTGTTGTAAGGCTATCACATTCCAAAATTACTAATATCTCCCAAAATATTGGTCCTGTCAACTTGCCAAAATGTTCAATGTGGAGGTGGGACTATTCCTATTACTGTAGATCCTAACTTGGCCAGTAAAAAATGTTAAAAATTCTCAGAACCATGTAGGCACACACACACACACACACACACACACACACACACACACACACACACACTCTGAAACATACCACTATTATGATATAGATTCACTTGTTCCTGTGTATGATTGTGAATTTATCTGTTGTAGGTGAACCTGAGGTGAAGACAGTCCAGCCCTTCACCAAAGTGGACCTCAGTCAGGTTCCCTTCCATGAAATCATCAGGAATTTCCAGATCTTAGAAACTGACAATGTCCCAGAAAACCCACTTCTTTACCTGTATCCCAATATTCCCAAAGATGAAGCTTTTGGGAAGTACTACACAGAAAAGGGAGGAGGTAAGGACACCCACACTGCATTGTTTGTGGAAATTGAACAAAATGAATTTATGATTTTATATTTCTTAAAATTTAGCTCTGCTTTGTTCAAAAGCTACAACTGCACCTCTACGTTTTTAAGACACTGTTTTAAAATGAAAACAATCTCCATCCACACGAACATGTTGTCAGAGTTTCAGAAATTGTTTCCAGAGATGCTAAGATACCTGAAAACTGATATAACATAATCAGAGAGTTGATGACTCTGCTTGGACAAATATTTGAGTGTCCCTGTTGAGCTCAGTGTCCCTGTTGAAATAACAGCAGTTTGTTCAATGTCCAAATCTGACAAACCAGGAATGTGTAAGTCTTAAATCAATCAGGCAATGAATGCAGATATTTGTGTCTGTATCGTTGCCTCTAAGTCTTTGTTTTTGTCCATCCACATTACAACACAGTCTTAGGGTTTATAAACATACAAAAAAAAAAACAGGGCCAACAGCATTTCCACAAGTCTCAGTTTTGAGGATATTAAAACACTGGAATAGTATGCGTGCATATGGGATACAAATGGACTATGAGTTACATGTTTTAGAACAAAATAATGTGTTTGTTTTGCCAGTAAATGTCTTTTTTTAAATTTTTTTTTTTACCTCATTCTCTTTCAGAGGACAGTCCCTATGTGAAATACTTCAAAACTAAGTGGATGTTTGTTTCAAAAGAGTAAGTTTATTTTAAAGTTTCTTCAGGCTGGTTTTAAAAATGTTGCTTTTTATTCCAGAGAAACACATCCCGTGATCTTTCCACCTCAAGATGTGTGTTTTTGCAAAAGTAACAACCTAACAGCAAAGTAGACGGAAGGAGTAATACATGTCCGCCTCTAATGTACGAGCGACTGGTTGTAATGGCTGTTTGTTGTTGGTCATGTAGGAACACTTTGGAAGCTAAGTCACCCATGTCTGATGTGGCACAGGGTGAAGGCCTGGAGCCAATCAATGGCCCGTGTGGAGAGGCAGCTGGTGAGTCATGGCTCTCCCTGCTGTCCCATCCAAAACCTCGTCAAACAAATGGCTCCCCTTCCTTATCATAGAGGGCTTTCCTGCCATTCCCGTTGAGGCCTTGTGGTTTATTAAACCAATGGGGGAATGCTTTCTCTATACAGTAGATGTTAAGTCACAGCTATGAAATTCTCCAGCTTCTTATTAACATCCATTGTAGGTGTTGGCTGCTTCTACTGCATGTATGTGCACACTGGTGTATTGAACTGTTGTCCAGGTGATTGGGTTGAACTAACACATTTATGTCATCTGTCATTCTCTTCTGATGCTTCAATATGTGTTTACTTGGCTTGATTTATCTACTAGCATGAACGCTAGTAGTTTTCAGCTTTAGTTTCAAGGCTGTTGTTATGATTGGCTTGTAATAAAATACTTTTGAATTATTTTGACTTCATATTGAGCTCTATCGCAAGGAGATCACTGTGCTATTGTTTGATTTTTATTAAATTAACAGTGCAGGTAATTCACTCTGTTGAACTGATTTATCTGCTGATTAATTTCTCTTTGAATCATTCACACCATCTCAGAGAGCTTTGAGAAAGCTTTAAGAAATGTTTCATTAACCAATTTAAAGCAAAAATGGGCAGAAAATTGGGAAAAGAAACATTTTTTTGTTTGTTTTTTGTTGAAGTGTATTTCAACTATTTATTTATCTATTTATTTATGGTTTTTTTTTCCCTAACTGAATTGTTTAGTGAGTTTAATGTGAATAGTGAGCCAAGTGAATTCAACAACAACATGTTGCACATCAGTGGCACTATATAGAAAAAAAATGAAGGTGGTTTATTGTGATGAAGTCCAGTAAAATGTCAGGACTGCACCCAGTTGTTAAGTGTGTCCCATTAAATCTGTCACTGTTTAAAGAACATCACTTTTTTTCATTTCATTTTCCCATCCAAAGCTATAGCATTTGCTTGTTGCATCAGAAACTAAATATTTGTCACATCTCTTTTGTGCTTTAGAACAAAACGACAATCCTCCTGCAGTGGATTTGCCTCTGGAACATTATCCTGATCCCATGCTGTCTGGAGGTGTTGAAAATCCTGTGGAGGACTTACAAATGTATCTCAACAACCCCAACCTCTTCTGTGACCTAATGGAGGATGCGCCAGTGCTGCCTGATTTCAATCTTCCAGAACTTAATTGTCTGCTCCCACAGCCATGTGGAAGTGTGTTTCAATAACCAACCACTTCTTACCATTATTGTTATTTTCAACAATTCAATGACAGCTCCACTTACAGTTCTTTACAGCTCTGAAAGAAAATAATACACCACTATATAATACACCACTATTAAATGATTTGCAACTTTTCCACATATTACACACGAACAACATAAATTTAGTGTTCGTTCATGTTAAAACAGCAAAGTATTAATGTTTGAACTTACTAATAGTTTATAAACCAATATTTGGTTGAGTAACTTTGATCATCAATCGTACTTTATACGTCTTGGCGGGTTCCAGATGAGTTTTTATTATTACTATTTGGAATTATGTGTCACTCCCGGGACAAAAAAAACCGCATCTCACATTTGATTCATGGCTCCTTGGCATCCATCCTCCTCTTCATCATCTGTCTCCTGGGGTTCAGGTCTCTCTATCCTAATCTCCTAATTTCTTTTCCATAATTGTATATTACAGTTTTTATACCACAATCTTTTAGCTTAGCCGTCATAGCAACTCTGGCTTAAGTGCTTTAATAATGTAAAGTATGAATTGTCATGGAGAGTAAATGTGCTACGCTATATGGCAGTATGTCATGTTCTGTTTCTGTTCAATATAATCATTAATCAAGAATAATATTAATATTTGTTAATTATATTTTCATTTACTTTTAAGGCACTGGATTTTTTGGATGCTATACCCAAGAACAGAGTGGGTAGGGAAAAAAGAAAAAAACTGCACATAATTTATTCTTTTAATATCTGTTTTGATTTTGTGCATCCTGTTTGAAATAAAAAATAAATAAACCTCTGTCCCTATCCTGTTCTGACCTCTGTCATGGTTTGGTGTAAAAATGCCCTACCCTTCCATCAGTTTCATGTGAATTGATAGAGTAATTTTAATGTAAATGTGTTGACAGATGGTAATGAAGTCTTCAGAGAAATTAATGGAATTAGTGGAATCCACAGAAAAGCCAGAATGTTTGGATATTATGTTATTGAGGAGTGGAAATTATTACCTGTTCAAAATAAACATCTTGAGCTAAACTAAACCACATTTTGACAGGTACATTTGCTATTTTTTGGTCTATATATATGATCTTGTTACTAGGCAAATGTCATCAAATTATTTTTAAATTTTGATGATGAGAGAAGTGTATTCACAGTGTAGTGTTTATATCTACAACTGCAGTCTGAGAAAGAAGAGAAATGTCTGTAAAAGCAGAATATGGGGACAACATCTGAACTTCACTGTCAGTCTGAACAGGGGCATTAAACTCATTTCATTTCAGTGGCCAAATACAGCCCAGTACGGTCTTGAGTGGGCTGGACCAGTAAAGTAATAAAGTAAGCCTATAAATAATGCCAACTCCAAACATTTCTTTATGTTTTAGAGAAAAAAATAAAATGTTTACATCTACAAAGAGCCCTATAAAAATGTGAAAACAGCCATGGACAATCTGGAATTTCTTAAAAAAAAAAAAAAAAAGTCAAATTATAACAATTATGTATAACATTATAACTGTGTAGTGTAACAGAGGGAAACCCAGAGCAGCCTGTCTGAGGCTTCAGATGCCAGATTTTTAATCCTAGGTTTACATTTTGTTGCCATGGCCACCGCAAACACAATGTAAACCAAGCTCAAGCCTATTATGATTACTTTAGCCTGCTAACTACTTAGACACTAGTGTAATTATAACGTTTTCATCCATCTCTGTTTATCAGACTAACGTTTGTCGTGGAAAAATTCTACTCCTCAGCATCTGAATGGAAAAACATCAGAAAACGATCAGCGTCTTTCTCAAAGGTTTAATTTGTGGATCCACAGGTACCAATCCCACAGAGGCAACCCTAACCCTAACCCAGTCTGAGGGAGAGTACCAAAGTTACAAGTCACTCATCCTCTGTTATACAGCTACGATAACATATGACTAATGTCAAGCTGAACTGTCGAAGAGTCCTCAGAGTCGTCTTTCCTTGAAGCCATGTCTACACCAATGACCCCAGGCGTCTATCCCCAGGCCATAAACAAAAGGTCCTTGAGTAGTTCAGATATGAACACAAACAAGTACAAACTGGTTCTTTGTTTTACCGCAGTGTTCCTTCTACTGGACTGGGACAAAGTTTAACTGTCCATAAACTGAGACAAACTCACTTACTTGTTTGTTTGTCTGATTGTGTGCAACATAACTCAAAAAGTTATGGACGGATTTTGATGAAATTTTCAGGATTTATTGGCAATTGCACAAGGAAGAAATGATTAACTTTTGGGGGTGATCCAGAAGAAATCCTGGATTCTGGATCACATTGGGGTCAATGGGGCCAAAAATTTTGTTTCTCAGTATCTCGGTTAATTATTGACCAAACCTAATGAAATTTTC
>JAPSES010069215.1:7500-11027 GCA_029822895.1 Maxillicosta whitleyi | reverse complement strand
TGTGTGTGTGTGTGTGTGTGTGTGTGTGTGTGTGTGTGTGTGTGTGTGTGTGTGTGTGTGTGTGTGTGTGTCTGACAGGATGTCAGCTGTCAGACCTGAGCAGACAATTCAAATCATTTAGCCCACGGTTCACTTCAGTGCTCAGCTGTGGTTGGTAGATGGAGTCCCTCTGCTGTTTGACACAACGACCCTCCATTCACTGGGAACAAAGCTGCTGATTATTGGGCGGAGGTTTCATTTTCTGACATGGAAGGCTGATTTGAATAATTACAGACTGACATCCATGTCAGGGGACGGGAACTCAATACTTCTGGTTCACTTTCTGCTCCAGTGTGAAGCGAAGGTCCTGTCAAAGCTACAGACGCAGCCTTAAAGTTTATCACATATGTTGAATTTCCATCAGAGGAGGTTTGGGATACCAGCTGTGAACGCTGGCTTTTGAGAAGCACAACTGGTTTTTACATGAAGCAGAAAGGGGGAAAACTGGACTAGACTAAAACCTAGGTCACCCTTCGGCCCTCCCCCTTAATTCTTACCTTTAGGCCCTCCCCCTTACCCCTACCCTTGTGTTTACAATGATGACAATGGGTTTAACCATCGGTCAGAGGTCAGAGGTCACAGCACCACAGCACGTCGTCTGGTTACATCATCACATCACATGCTACTATTCGGCCTTGTTTTTAATCACTCCACCGAAAGCCCAATGTGGGTTGTTTTTTTTGCGATATTCGGCTGAATATATTTGGGTACCGAATATTCGGTGCATCCCTAATTATTGCATGTCGTTCATCCAGGACTGTCTTTGTTCTATGCTTCATAGTTTTTTGGTTACATCAGGATTATTAACTCATCCAGAGGACACTCTACTTCTGTTTTATTAAAGAAAATTAATTATGTCAAACTGTTGCCATGTATTTTAGTGAGTAAATAAAAAGCTCCTGACGTGGATTTTCCAAATCTGACAAAGGACAAGTTGAGATTTTACACAGAAGTTTATTACACAACACCACAAATCAATTGAAATTGGATTAACAGATTTCCTTTCCTGAACATCCCCCGGGGGTTGGAAGACAGAGACAAGACCCAGAGTCATCCAGGGGTCCATCTGGTTTATAGAGTGGGGTGGATCTGTCATAAAATGGGTGTTGTTAACCAGAACTATTGACAAAATATAACAAATGACCCAATGGACATCTGACAATGACCAAATATGGAAATCTAATCTATGTCCAACCTGGAGCTGAGTCTACAATAGGAAGGCCTGTGTTCAAATACATGCACAAGTTTACAAACCACACATGAACACGTGATATAGACTCAATATATATGATATTTAATATGGAATGATAATATATAAGAGATAAAAACCTCTACACTCCTACATTTTGGATCCTGACGTTTGGAAAGGTGCGGATAAAGCGGTTCTGAAGATGAATAAATGACGTGTGTGAAGCTAGCGTGGACACAGGAAACGGTTCCAACGTGCAACGTCACTGCCACATGTTGACAAACGTGATCAACTGCAGCTTTAAGGTTTCCTGCAATAATTAAAGGTTCTCTTGATCATCTTCATCATCATCATCATCCTCCACATTTCTGTTGCGTCTGTTGAACATCACACCCATAAAAGTTCCAACTGTTCTCTCACAGATCAGAGATACTTTTGCAGTTTGGACTCTGCACGGGTCCAGTTTTCACAAACCACACCCACCTGAACCCGTCATACTTCATCCCGAACCCGAACCGTTAACTGACAGAATTTAAATTTTGGTTCCTCACCCGAGCCGAACTGCCATAAATAGACCCGACTTCCGAACCTTACCCGTGATGATTCCTAGGAATGCGCCCGTACAGAAACCATTTTATCTTGGAAAACAGTGTTTACATTTCACTACAACACAGACTTTTATATTAGTACAATAATTATTTTTTGTAGGCGTTTTGTAAACCGCAGATTAGACCCGCGTTCTAGTTCTTCCGACCCGACCCGAGCCGACATCCGACACAGCGCAACATTTTTCACCCGTTTCATCATTTTTTACGGGTCGCCCATATCAGGTCAACACTGGTTTGGACGTCGACCCCTTTTTTCAGCTGCAGCTTAAATTCAGTTGATTCAATGCCATTTCTCCGACGCTGTCTTTCCTCCATTTCCTCCGTGTTTGGTTTGGATCTGCAGTTTTGACCGGTCATTTGTGAAGCACATTTAGACATTTAACAGAACCGATAAACCTTCATGACTTTCTTTCCAACAGTACATTTTTACAATCCTACTTCAGTGGGATTTCATCATCTTTATTCTGTTTTATGTTTTTGGTTTTTTCCAGTTGTGTCATTGCTGTTGTTTCCTTGTGGGATCTGGTCTTTTGTTGTTTTATTCCTTCTGTTTAGCTTTGATTTTATGATGTAATGTCTTTTTTTCATCACATTTCCCGTCTTCATTCTGACTGTTTTTCACTTCACCCCTCCCTGTGTGGGGGGGTCGGATGCTTTCAGTGACTACATTATGTTAAACTACTGAACCTTCTACTGTATGATTTTCACTTTCACATTTGAACAAATTAGGTTGGCATAAGTGTTAGCAATAAAATCATAAAATTACAAATCTATATTCATGTAGGCGGCAATTTACAAAAGAGGAGAAGAATTCATTTGATTATTGAAGTGAATGAAAAGAAACAGGACAAAAGAAAAGATGGAGAAACAGAAAAACATGAATTCAGAATCAAATACCTGTGTTTTCTCATGACACGATTGTCACAGTGTTATTTAAGAAGAGGAATAAACAGAGGAATGTGTCTGAAAATACAATTATTCTAACTTTATGGGCAACAGTGTTGTAATATGTGAATAAAATGACCAGATTCTGACGCCACATTCGCTTCAGCTTCAGACTCCAACAGAAGCTGAAACATCGTCTGTAAAAGTACATGTTCGAACAAACCTACAATTATATCACACCTGAAGTTCACTCTATTCATATCTATTGATTATGTTTGTAATTGATTAATCTATTGAAATGTCCACCACCGTTCTAATGGGACCAGAGGCAGGTTCTAGTGGAACCAAAAGGAAGGTTCTAATGGTACCAGAGGCAGGTTCTAGTGGAACCAAAAGGAAGGTTCTATTGGGACGATTGGCAGGTTCCTTTCACATTACATGGGTTTTTCTTGTATCTTTTATACTTCTTGGATATTTTTGGCACTAACAGGCAAGGAACCAAATATGGTAACTTCATTGACCATGATTTTCTACATGACAATACCTTTTTTTTTTTTTTTTTTTTTAAATATCACTAAAATCCTCCAGTAGCCCACTCAGGTTGAAATGACGAGTTTCATTTCTGTGGATGAACTGTAAAGGGTTAACTCTGGCACATGAACATGTTGAACGTACAATCATACGTTTAGTTCTGGGAGTGCGTGTGATACAAGAGTCTGCCCAGAGGCTGGGAAAACACCAGCTGAACTCTGGGAAACGTACCTGAGGGAGCACAGATCATCCTCTGCACCACTTCAACAGGAAGT
>JAPSES010069215.1:0-5000 GCA_029822895.1 Maxillicosta whitleyi | reverse complement strand
TGTGTTCCTCCTGAACTGTAATCTAGTGGATTTAATAAATGAAGTCAGGTGGTCATCAGGTGGTCATCAGGTGGTCATCAGGTGGATATCAGGTGGACATCAGGTGGTCATCAGGTGGATATCAGGTGGTCATCAGGTGGATATCAGGTGGACATCAGGTGGTCATCAGGTGGACATCAGGTGGATATCAGGTGGTCATCGGGTGGACATCAGGTGGACATCAGGTGGTCATCAGGTGGACATCAGGTGGACATCAGGTGGTCATCAGGTGGATATCAGGTGGATATCAGGTGGTCATCGGGTGGACATCAGGTGGTCATCAGGTGGACATCAGGTGGTCATCAGGTGGACATCACTTCCTTGGCTTGGTTTGTCCTTTGCCGGTAACTACTCTCATGATACAATCAGAGATGTTGCTATGGAGACGACCTGCTGCACAGTGCGTCACACAACACTTCCACTTCTGACTGGATGAGTGAATCTGATGAGTTTAAGTTATAACAGATAATATCATCAAGATAACTGCAGTAGAACTGTGCAAAGTAGATCAGCTGGTGTTCATATACGTACATCTATGGATGTAAAATACAGATTCCTTGTTTCAGGTTCTTTAAAGGTCTGTCTCGTTTGGAATGTTGGTCCTAGTTGGTGTTGTTCCTGCAAGTCTGGACCCACGGTCCGATGCTGGTCTGCTCTGTACGTCACACAAATCAAAGAGACGAAACATCTGCACAGTGGAGAGGAGATGTTCTGGAAGAATGTGGTCCATTAAGTCCACCCCCACAGGGACACCTTTGTTTTTTATTTTAATCTAAGAATCATGGCTCCATATAGTTGAAATTTAGTCCAAATTACTTTTTGGGTAGAAAAGCAAAAGTGTGAAGGTAGAAGTGATTGTCCTCCTAAGGTTCCTGGGTGGAAACACGTGTGTGTCCTGCTGGTTCACCTTGGTTCTAATTGCAGACAGTTGAGTTCTTGTGTAGATGTGTGTGGAAGATGTATTACCTCCACTCTCCTTTTTGTCAATATCTTTGTGTGAGACATTCAATTACTGCAGAGCCACGTCAATGCATGGAAACACGGCCTTGGACCATTTCCAGTTGGAGTCATCTGGCGCCTTCAGCCCCTTTACTTCTGATCAGACACACTTTGGAAAGTGTTCCCAGCCCTTTATGATCTGTGTTCTATCACACCAACGTTGGTCATTTAAGTCTAAAATCACTTTGATTCCAACCCAAACTACAGCTGTGTCAACAACCTGCAGTTCCTGTAGTCACCAATAAACAGTAAAACCCATGGAGTCGGGTCAGAACCAGTGGATGGACACACTGGGTTTATGTTCAGTTCATGAAAAAGACACTGGTTTATGGTTCATCTGCCCATTAATTAGTCTACACACTCATAACACACACCATCAGATTTTAAAGATGACTAAATCGACTCCTGAGCTGCGGAGTCGTCAGTGATGCGACCACAAATCTTTGGGTCCTCGACCTTCAGTCCAACCCACGGTTTCATTATCGATGACTATCTGCAATGAAAACCATGGTACTGGCACCGACTAAACCCTCCAGAGTCCATGTGAACCTGAACATCATCTGTCATACTTTGGACCATTTCCCCTGTTTCTGCTCATCCTGAAGGTCATTAACTGTCGAGTCTAAAACATTTTCCACATTTTTTCTGTGGTTTGAATTTTGGATTCCTCAGTTTGATTCCAACCATAGCTGGCCCCTGGCCCCTGGCCCCTGGCCCCTGGCCCCTGGACCCAGACCCAATAGCCAGTGTTTGGTCCAACCACAGAGGTCGTCCACTAGTTGGACAGTTGACAGATACATGGACGTTGGTTTTGAACTTTCAGGTGTGAAAATGCTGTGCTTTGGTCTCAGGTCTGTAGGATGGATGTAGAGACAAAGACAGTCCATATCAGATGTTCAGATGTTCAGGACCTGTTCAGTTTCTGTTGTCTTTCTGCGGTCCAACCCAAACTGTTCTCAGTAGTCTCATAGTTTCACTGTGGAACACAGAGGGCAGATCTATGTCTGTAGAGTGTCCACACGTCCTCTGACCTCCATGATGTCCTGTTCTGCTCTGGACACCCTCATGCACAACGCACACACACACACACACACACACACGCACACACTCGTCATTGTTCGTTACACAGATATGTGTGTGTGTGTGTGTGTAGTTTCCACCTGAGCCCGCTGTGATGCTGATCACAAAGCTAATTGTAATGAAGTGTTCATTAAAAGGGATGTGTGAATGGATAGTGTGAGGGGAATCAGACGGAGCCGGTAAACACTTGACTAATCAGACAGACACTTCAGCCTGGAATGGATGAATGAGAAACAGGTCTGAGGCGGCACACGGTGCACGCATCCACGGAGCTGTTTATCCAAATGGACATCCGTACAGTTAGACTCAAATATGTGCATTTGGAGTGGCACCACCTCCAAACTGTTCCACACAAGCCTTAATGTGATTACTGTAATCAGAGTAATCAGAGTAATCAGAAAGGAGTGAAAATACACTTCAAATATCAAACCCACACAAAGCTGCTTCATGTCCAGGATTTTAGTTCAAATAAGAACACGTGTCTGACATAGAATCCACATTTATGTGAAACAGCTGGACACAGGAAGACGGAAAGTGGAGCTGGAAAGGCAGCAAAAGTTACAGTGTGTTTAATATTAACGTATTGACCCGAATGTAAGACGACCCCCACTTTTTCAGTCTTATTTCAATGCAAAAAACACTGTCTTATATTCCGGCCGATATGGTACTGTTACTGTTTATTACTATATTTCAAATTACATTTCAAAATGCATTGATTTATTTCCTAGTTTTTGGTACGAACATTTAAATCAATTGGAGAAAAAAAACAAGAAATGCCTGTTTTTAATATTGTGAGACTAGATATGATCAATTTTACAAGTGTTAAAATAATAAAATAACATACATAATAAAAAAATAATAAAATAAATAAATCAAAAGCATCTCATTCCTGCTGCATCATTTGGACTTTATGTCTGTCCTGGAGCAGCGTCTGTACACGACACCACCCATCAGTGATGTCACCCAGTGGTTTTGCAGTTATGAACTTATAATCGATTAATTATTTTTTTCCATTTAAAAAAAATGTGATTTGATTAAACGATTATTTGAATAAGCAGGAAAAATCTTTAGAAATATGAAACAGCCACGTCTGAAAACGACTGAGAACGTGTCCTTTATTCCAGAAGCAGCTGAAATAACAACTATAAAAAGTATAAAAGTAAAATAAATATAAAGAATATATTTATAAATGTGTGTGTGTGTGTGTGTGTTTTGAATGTGAATGAGTGAATGAGCGGCAGCATATGTTCCATCCTGTTACAGAAAAACATTTAGTGTTTTTTCTTTCCATTTAATGTCAGAAAATATCTGTTTTTCACTGAAAAATTCAAAATGCAGAGAATCATATGATAAAAAAAATGTTGATAACTCACTTAGATAAGACAAACAAAATCATTTGGAACTTAGTAGGAATATTTATGGGTCAGTTTAATCATGTTTACACTGACATCTGTCCACTGTGAGTGTAAAAGTCATGTAGTTTAGAACGTCAGTTATACGCTGGAGAACCTTCCACGTTCAGTCACAGGTTCATCACAAGCTCATCCTCCAGGAGACAGAGTCCGTCATCATGTCAGAGGACACCAGAGGACGTCTGTCAAACACACCACTGACGATAAGCAGAGCGTGTTTTCACAGTGACAGTGTCACAGAAGATAAATGGAAGACTTTAAAGCATTTAAAGGTGAAGTGTGAGCCCTGGTTCCTCCGGTGCTATAGAACTGTCTCATTAGAGGTACTACCCTGATGTCTGTCCAGAAGAACCAACGCCTCAAATCTGTCCAAACCACAGCTCATTTCTCATGAAAACACTGTCCTTTTCCACATTTTACGAAGATGCTGGTGTCGTTTCAGTCCTTCCATCCCCAGGATCAATCACCATGTGTCAGCGCAGGAACAGGGTTTGGGTCAGTAAACAGTCCAAGTCACTATTTACTTTCTACTTGATTTTTCTACAACGGTCACAGAGAAAACTGTCTGACCAATACGTGTCTGCAGTGGTTCTACATCATGGTTTAGTATCGCTTGGAACCACAAAAAAGTAGTACCAGGTACCAGATTCCAGGTCATTTTTGTAATGGAAATGCAAAAGAGTGAAGTGGAGTCTGTACCATGTAGTGGAAACGTGGCCTGGAGCTGTTCAACAGAAGGGGAAGAATAATAACGTCACCCCTTTTTCTGGATCTCCTCAAACATGTACATGTTTCATGTCTGGTCCTGGTCCTTCCTGATGAAGTGATGGAAGACGCTGAAGACTGAGGACATTTATTAGAATGAGCTTGTGACAATAGAAGACTGATGATTCCACTCCAGGATCCACCTTTGGTCCAAATCAGATCAATCATTCTGTAAATACACCTAGAACCCGCAGAGTTCTCCAGTCGATGCTGGGGAAAGGAAAGCAGACAGCTGACCTCCAAAAGCACATTCCAACAGAAACAGAAGGACAAATCTGTCAAATGTGACCGTCATTTAAATACATTTACATTTATTTATTTTATTTATTAAGTATCCTGGATATTTCTGTGATGAACTGGTCACACATGCAGGGTGTACTCCACCTTCACCCATGAGACGGCAGCATCACAGCATCCCCTCATAAGGACGAGTTCAGAAGATGGATGGATGGATGGATGGATGGATGTTGGGTAAAGCTCATTATACATCATCAGTATCTGAAGGTTCAGGGCAGGTACGACTTCACTGTTCATGAAGTTACGTCCAACATGTGAATTACATACAGTCGGTGGAATATAATGAAGTAATTTTACTTCATTACTGTACTTAAGTAGTTTTTTGTATTTGTACTTTTACTTCAGTACATTTTGTGTCAGTTATCTGTACTTTCTACTCCTTACATTTTATAAATTGATGCCGTTACT
>JAPSES010069175.1:0-11028 GCA_029822895.1 Maxillicosta whitleyi | reverse complement strand
AGCAGCATGTAATTCCAATTTCTTTAGGTATGTTTCCAGTGTCAAGAATCTAATAAAATAGATAAAAAACAAATGTGAGAGTAATATTGTGGGGTGTCATTCACAATATGTGGGAGAACTGTGCTGCTTGGTGGAGGTTTGCGCTCTCTGAGTGCTTTTCTAGTTCCTAAATGTATATACTCACTTAGTGTGAAACCTGGGCCTGTTTCAATGAACACAAATTGGATATCCTGGCAGAAATGGTAGAAAGACAGACACAAAGCTCTTCCTCAACAGCTCTAAGTCTCTCTCTGTTTTTAGTTTTTATCGCAGTCAAGCTTGAGAAGCTCAGCTCACAAAGATATGTGGTTGAAAACGGGAGCAATGTCAAAATAGCTTTGTTTGCTGATCTTCCTTTGGATAGTTTTTGGTTATCTGTTGCCATTCCCCTTTCTGGCAAAGTTTAGCTTTAAACCACGATCTTGTTTCAGTTCAATGAGTTCCTCTTGCTCTTTTAAAGTCATGTCCTTTCCAGCAACGGATGCTAAGATGTATGGGTCCCTAACCCGGTCAAGGCATTCTGTGAAGGCTGAAGAGAAATAAATTGACAACTTCTCCTCAAGAATTTTCAAATGCGTGACAATCACCACACACATTGCAGCAGTGTTGCCATCATGCAGTTTCTCGGTGAGTGGGAACATCTCAAGGTTGCCACGCTGCACATGTGTTGCCAGAGCTGCACCTGTAAATGGAATCCGTTCATTTTATCAGTGCTTGTAAGCAGGTTTTCATTTCTGCCTTGCATCTGTGTTTTCATTTCATTCAAATGATGAAATATATCAGCCAGGTATGCCAGCTTTGCAGACCACTCATCACTTGCAAGCAGCTTTGAGTAATTGGACCTCTCGTTTTTGTCAGAAAAACTTTAAGTTCCTCTCACAGCTCATACACATGGTCCATGTGACAGCCAACAGGCCTCCATGTGGAGCAATAAGACTTTATGTTCTTCTCCCATTTCCTCACACAAAGATGCAAATTAGTGACATTTCAAAGGTCACATCTTCACAAAGTTCACTATGTGCACAACATCATCCAACACAGGAGGTAAATCTGCTGGTAAGGTCTTTGCAATGAGGGCCTCACGGTGCAAAAAACAGTGTGTGACAGTAATATTTGGGTTTCTTTATTTGACCCTACTTACAAAGCCTTTGATACGTGCCATGGCTGTGGCTCCATCAGTGCAGACACCTGTGCAGTTTTCCCACGTAAGCCCACTTTTGTCAAGATATTCCGATGTGACCCGAAATATTTCCTCTCCTGTTGATTTTTCTGGCAGTGCCTTGCAAAATAAGAAATTTTCTCTAATGGCATCCCCATCCACAAAATGCACATTGGCCAAAAGCTGATAGTGTCCACTAATATCTGTCATCTCATCAAGTTGCATGGCAAATTTCTTACAGATGTGCATCTTTTCCAAAACAACAGTTTTGATGTCCACATACATGTCATCAATGCGTCTGACAATTGTGTATCTGAGAGAGGCACTTAAAGAGCACCTTCCACTAAAAACCACTTTGAGTAGCTCTATTTACAATGTGGTGGGTCATAACAAGCAGTATATGTACGCAGCACCCCAAGCCATGAAATTTGACCTAAAAGGGTTTATTTGTCATTGAAAAGTTAACCTGCAGACAAACGAGTGGATCAGAGCAGGCCAAACTTATCTACATGACAATGTCATAAGCCTCACCCAGAGCCGTGTATGGTATGTCCACGGGCTCATCCCAGAGGAAGAACAGTGGACAGAAGCTAGGTGATGCATTAGCCTACCATTCGGATACGCTCTTCAACAAATGAATCGGAAGTGGCTGTTCGCCTTCATCTACATCCTCATCTAATTCAGGGTCGTAGATGTACGGTAGCATCTCCGAAGACATTTTATTAAATCCACAAACTCTACGGACTTTCCATCAACAGATCGCTGCAAGGTCGACCAACACTCAGTTGCGCGTTTCCTCCTGTTTTTTTTTTTTTTACCCCCTCCTTGTTTAAACCAATCAGAGGTGCCTTATTAACACGTCGTGAATATTCATAAGGGACACCGGAACCAGTCGTTCAACCACAGACCCTCTTCTAGCTTACAGAAAACAGCTTCAAGCAAGAAAAATAGGACATCATTTTTCACAGAAATGACACACAATGCATTCAACCATAGTGGTGACACAGCAGTATGAATAAAAAAATTGATAGAAGTTGACCTTTAAGCTATCTCTTTGGCCACGTCAGAGCCAAGCATCTCATTTATAATGACTTTACAAACTGGCAATATTAATGTTTCTGCCACAATGTGGAACTTTTTTGATTTAGCTACAAGTTCAGCAACAAGGATTTAGGATTAGGTACATTAATTCACTTTGGCCGAATTCACTTCTTTGGCGACGTTAGGATGCATGTACTACGCGTCACCAGCCAGTGGTCAGTTGTCATGGATTTAGACATTGGCTGGGTTATCAGGAAAATGCTTCCACACACTTATTTAGTCTGGGGAATGTGGGGGATACACTGAATTTGGTCTGGGGGTGGTGTATCCCTTTAAGGTTCTTCAGCTTTTCTTGTATTTGTTTAGGTATGTGTCTTACATTTAGCTCCACTAGCTAGTTGGCAAATTCTACATAAACTCAAATGTTTCGTGTTGTTGATTCAAAGTCCATCTGAATTTCCATCACCACAGATACACTCAAATGAGCCTGGACCTTGTCGTCTGCTCATTTGTTGTAACTTCTCTTTTGGTGCATTTTCCCAATTACCAAAAGAGGAAGCTTGTGGAAATGAAATGAACAAAGTTTGCTACTGCACAGTGGCTTCATGGCCTCTGAATGGAATGCAGAACGCTGCAAATGTAGTTAACCAATCAGCATTCTCCAGTACACAGCCTGCCTCTCAAGAATTCCACTTAATCAAAAAGTACTATGTCCCCACCAGGAACTTCTTCAGGGGAAAATTTGGAGGCGAAGGAAAGCTTTTTACTTGGGTAATTTAGATGGAAACGCACAGGGTTTTTTTTTTTTTTTTTTTTTTCAAAGTTCTGGGTAATGCCCTCATTTTCCACTGCCTATCTTCCTCCTTGTTTCTTACTTATGGTGCCTTTCCACTGCATAGTACCGGCTCTACTCTACTCAACTCTACACGGCTCTTTCGCTTTTCTATTACAAAAAAGGACCCTGGAACCTGGGACCCGATACTAGTTTTTTAGTACCGCCTCAGTCGAGGTTCCAAAATCCTGGAGCGGATACCAAAACGTGACATCACGACACTGCAGATCACTGATTGGTCATACAGTTTTCTCTGTGACCCGCAATTTACAAAAATCTGACGTGGAAGTAGACAGTGAATAGCAAAACATTAATCCACATGATGCCAGAACAAAACTACACCATAGACGGCCACATATTTTCAGTCTTTAGTGGCGGATGGAAAAATCCAGACAAGAAAATACGCAATGAGCAAGTTTTCGGCAACTCTCTGAGCAGACAATACGGAAGTAACGCTGTGTAGGAGTAACAAGTTGAGCTGATACAAGCTGGTCCCATGTAAGTGGAAAAGCATACCGAGTAGAGGAGAGCGGTGTAGAGTCAAGTAGAATAGAGCTGGTACCATATAGTGGAAAAGCACTATTACATTTACATTTGTCCATTCTCATTCTTTTCCTTTTTCTCCACACAGGTCCAGTCAATAGAGTCAAAGCTGGATTCGTTGCTTGACATTTATCGTCAGGTATTGCGTAAAGGCTCATCTTCAGCACTCACACTGTCCTCTCTGCCCCTCTTCGAGCTCGAACAGACCTCCGACTACCACTCCTCTGTGTTCAGTAAAGACCTGTCTTGCTCCACCCAGGTCAGCAGCGGTGGCGGAACAGCTCCCCCTGGTGGCTGTGTCACACGCTCCTCCACCAACTCTCACCTCTCCCAGGGTGGACTTCAACTCATCCTGGCTCCATCCAGTGAGCTTAGCCTCAATCTTAATGCTTCCTCCTCCACCCCTCCTTCCGGCCTCCCTTCCTCCTGTTTCAGTCCATCACCACTGCCGCATCATCACCACCAACATAATCATCCTCATTATCTTCATCATCATAAGCAGGGTCAGCCCACCACACCTGAAAGTGTTAATGATGAAGCTGTGGGGAGCTCTCCGCCCATCCTCACACCAAATAGTGTCACAAGCAGTGTGAGTGGAGGAGTGGGAGATGGAGGCTTTCCTCTTCTGGCAAGGCTTCCACCCCCGCCCCCTCCAAGCCGGAGTGGGGGTCCAGGCAAGTTAGTACAGGCAACATCCACAGAAGCACCCCCTGATATGGATGACTTCTGTGGAGGTCTGGGGACACACATGGAGGACAACAGTGTTAGGGAGGACCTTGGCCTTGGTTTGGGGCTGAGTGGACTTGGGCTGCAGCTACCAGTCAGCACAAATAACAACAAGCTCAATGCCAAGGAGGAGGGGTCCTGGAGGAGACATATGAGCCTGGAGTTGGAGCCTCTGGTGCCATCCACCCTCGGGTGCTGCTCCGGTGCCATCATGTTGGACCAGGGCTTGGGAAAGTCCATGTCAGTGCAGGACCTGATGCAGGCTGCTCCCAGAACAGCCCAGGACACTCCCCACCATAGCCACTGCCTCTCATCTCCCATCGACAGCACAAGCATTGATTCTCCCATTGGCTTCCACAGCTGTAGCCAAGACTCAGGTGGTGGACTGGGTGGTACCGAAAGGAGTGGTGGGGGAGGATGGGGTGATGACGACCTCTTTATCAGTGATAGGGACATTGAAGCACAGGGGTTTGGCTTCCTGTCACAGGGGACCACTGAGGCCCATAAGTACTCCTCAGAGCTCCTGAGAACAGGAGGTCAAGGTGGGGGGGGGGCTCACGGCTCAAACCAGAGCCTGGCCAGCGGTCATGCAACCTCACCTTCTACTGGCAGTACTGAATTGCTGAATATGCCACATGTACGTCTAAAATAAACCAGATGGTATCTACAGATCTAACCTCAAAGTGACAGTTTTTATCCTATTATGTTGGGATACGGGAGGGGGGGGGGGGGGGGGATATTAAATATTGAAACAAGGGGGACTTTTTTGCTTCAATTCCCATGTTGATCCATTTGATAAGAATCACAGTATTTTCTTACAGGCTGATCACATAGGGCGCATCACTGCACAAGTTATTCTTTATTTTAAGATATGAGAAAAATCTGCATGAAGGAAATGAAGGTAAGATAAAAGAAACACAGAACCCTCAATAACTAAGATTTTACTGTTAAACAATCCCAACAATACTTGGTGCTGAATCATGGGTGGTTGATACAATACATATCTTGAGACACAGCACTGCATGTCTTCACTTAAAGGTACTGGATTTCACAAGGCACAGACAAGACACACAGACAAGTATCAAGACATGGACACGAACAGCAAAACTGAGAATATCACATCTGTTTCAACTGTAGTTACTGTGTTTCCTGACTTAAATGTACATAAATAAGTACGATTTTCATTCTTTTTCTGAGATCATGTATTATGCTTGTGCTGAAATGAATGTTAACTCACCTTGGCCAAAATTTTCATTCAGACTTGCAAGATTTCTGTTATTTCCCACATAACCTATGCTGGTTTCGGTTTCCTTAAAGGTTCAGTGTGCGATATTTAGTGACATCTAGTGATCCAGTTGCAGACTATAAACAAATTAACATTGCTTATCCTCATCTACTATGGTTGCTAAAACTTAAAAAAAAAAAAAAAAAAAAAAAAGTCTCTTGCCAGCATCGCTAGCACAGGACACACAACACCATTTGTGTTGTCTGTCCTGCAAGAGCATAATGACTCAGTGCCAGCGATACACCCTAACACTGGATGCTGTGCGTCCAGAACAACAGAAGAATTCTGTTTATAACTATTGTGGAAATGTGACTGTGAATGGCATCCTACTCATTATGAGGTGACAAAGACACAATGGTTTTCATTTTTGTATAATTGTAAACTAAAGGGCAAATAATAAGAAATATGTTTAGTTTATGCATTTAGATTCTTTTATAGCCCCTGTAAGTCTTACACACTGGACCTTTGTTGAGCAAATTATTATCTACAACTATGATTTACCAATAAAACAAAAATCCATGGATATCTTTTCAAAGAGACCATTTCAAAATACTAGAGTTTAAAGCACTAGTCTTTTGGATGTACCAGTTGAAGAACCTAAAGTAGATTAAATGATAAAGATTTTTACAGAGCTGTTGCAAAAGCAGTTTTTAAAAGAAATTTTTAATCTCTGAAACACAACTTCTTGGTTTGCAAAATGATTTGTTGTAATGTAAATGGGTAAATGGCTGAAACATGAGTTTCCTTTAGATTTAGCTTTACTTTGACAAGAAAAATGTGAGTCAGAACTGTAATGGGAGCAGCAGAAAAGATGGGACAAACAGGCACGTTGGTGTCACTGCCAAATCTTTGGATGCTTTAACTACATCAGCTCTGTTGAATGATGTGCATGACCCAGTATATTCACACTTGCATGGTACATATAAGAATTCCCAGGAAGAAGCCTGATGTCAACTCTGCAGATAGCACCTGCAAGATGACTATAGTCCAGGAGAGACCGAGTGCTTATTCTCAGATTATGTGAGGTCATTCTCCAGCAAATGACAGATATGGATTGATACATCTTGAATGTCATATCTTTAAAAAAAAAAAAAAAAAGTTTGTGTAATTTGTGTCTTATCAAATGCACTTTGTTTTCATTGGGAATCACACTTAAAAACCTTTCTTAATATCTCTTTTTATTGAAATTGGCTCTGCTACATTTTTACACAAAGGGATTTTTGTTAAAAAATCATGGTCAATGTTTGCTTATTTCATACTGTGTTTCTGTGTTGTTTCTGTAAAGTGGACTCTCTTACTCATCCTGTCACATGGCACAGAATAATATGCTTCACATTGGCTTATGTGGTTCTGTTAAAAAAACACACACACACACACACAAAATGCAGGTAGGTACTCTATCCAAAGGCTTAGTGGTGCCATCTAATGTTCAGTTAGCAGTACCTCAATAAAACCCAGAGCATCAGTCAGGCTTGGGGATGCGTTTTCATGTTTTATACATTTGCATAAGTAGGTTGACATATTCAGATCTATTTATACTTATGAATGAATGCCAAGTCATTAAGAGATTGCATCAGTTCAAAATGATTACATCAGTAGTAAAAAAAAAAAAAAGAGAGAGACTCCAGCTCTGATATGAGGTGTTTAATATGTGCAGTCCTTATTGGTGCCTTGTTTCTGTGATACGTCTTCTTTTCCACATTTGCATCATCTTGAAAAGTGCATTAGTTTTGTCTGAGCAGAAATAGTTGCAATGTCTTCATTTTGTCTTCTCGACTTGGAAGCATTTTTCACATTTTTTAATTCAAAGATCATTTTGCTACTGGGCATTAAACAGGCCTTTGACATGTTAACAGTCTGTCGCATTTCCATTAATTTATTTAAATTATATTCACATATTTACACGTTAGTAATGAGCTCATTTAAATTTAAGAAGCCTGTAATGTAATGAAACTGCAAGTGAATTATTTCTCATTCGACAATAAATGAAATTCTGTAATGACTGTTGTGTTTGTTTTGTCATGGACACTCACTAAATCTGTGTTGTTTTTTAACGGTTGAGGAGGATGAAGGTAATGACACCAGAGGCAGACATACTGTTTAAACATCTTTACTTTTATGAACTTGTTCTCACAAATAACAATGGTTAAGGTGCATGAACTGAACATTAACATTTTACAGTGTTTCTGCAAGGGAAGCCAAGTGCTAGGAATGATGTTCAAAATGTCTCATTCTTGCTTTTCAAAGGTGCAAACAGGGAACATGCAAGCAATCAGCCTACCTGTGGCTAATAAGCTAATCTCTTTTAAAGCTAGAAGACTTTCCTTCAATAAAGAGCTGAAAAAGGAACATCTCAGTCTTAATATTGGCACTAAACAGCTACGTTTGTTGGCTAAATCCATGTGCAATTTTATGTTAACTACAACAGCACACAACCAGAAAGCCAGTTATGCAAATTAGTTTTATTCTGCCACAAACCAAGTGACAAGAAAACTTCCATGTAACAGTGTGTTAATCACTAACTGTGAGGTATAAGTGTTTCTTTTTTCCTTCGTCTGCTTTTGCGATGCATTGTGATAATAGACCAGACGCTGACTATGGTGCACAGAAGAGGGGAGGTGCTAGTGTGTCTTCGGCCACGGTGAGCGTTTGGGGCAGCAGCCCAGCACAACGTTCATTTGGTCTTCTGTGCCTTCTGTGCAGACTTGGTGATCTTACCACTGGTGGGGGCTTTCTTTTCCACACCTTTAATCACTCCCACCGCCACCGTCTGACGCATGTCACGGACCGCAAACCGCCCTGTTGGGAAAATGCAGGAAAAGCTTCCAATTCAACTTGTTGAGTGTAAAATTTGAATTTATGTTTAAGGGACAATGACATAAGGACAGGTCGATTTTAAAACACAAAATGTAATTTGTTTTCATACATATGAATTAGGAATTAAATGTCACTTTGCATTATCTTAAATTTAATAAGAACATGTTCTGGTATTCTATCTGTTTTACCCACATAGTTTTAGGTATCAAGCCAAAGCCCTGCTAAATATCTATACAATTGTGGCTCACCCTGTCAGTTCCTAAGTTTGGCTAAACCCATCTTTTTTTTCTCGCTAAAATACAGCGAAAGATTGTCTCAACTACACAATTAGCAATTGACTTCTACATTTTGCCAAGAAACACACAATCTGATTGGTCAATTGATGTAACATTTGAAAGGAGGCCTCTGATTAACCTGAACTGAACAATATCAAGTATCTCCAAAATGTATCCGTTTTAGCATGATAATTCAATTCAATTTTATTTGTAGAGCCCTATATCACAACAAGGTTTCCTCACAGGGCTTTACAGGGTTAAAAAATGTCTATAATGCTAACTATGTAAGTGTTTTGTATTAATAGCGACATGATTTACTCAACTTGAAAAGAGTTCCATTAAAACAACAAGTACTGATGATGATAACATATACAATAACAAACATTTGTGAATAAGACATTTAGGTGATCAGTTGGGAGGTTAGATTTACTTCTGCATATAATATATCATTTTTAAACCTTCTTAGTTTACTTTAAAATTTAACACATCTCCCTCCTCGTAGATTCTAAAGCTTGATATATTTTATGTATAAATGCTTAACATAGTTCAAACAAGGTAGGCAAGAATGTGATTTTAGATTCTAAAAGTCAAACCTGATTTTTTTTCCCCCTGCATTTTTTAAACAAAAGGTCATGTTTGGTCATATGGTTATATGGAGTTGGATATGTATTAAAGGCACCATTTAAGTATTATATGTATGAATGATATGAAAGTTGATAAAAGTGCATGGTGATGGAAAATGGGGGTGAGTTCAGCTGCTGCTGTAGCAGCATCTGGAGATTTAGATAGTTGTAGAATATTAGTAAATGGCATCGGAAGATGTATATACCTACGAATCAAAAATTCAACTTTCA
Source organism: Maxillicosta whitleyi (assembly GCA_029822895.1). NCBI lineage: Eukaryota > Metazoa > Chordata > Actinopteri > Perciformes > Neosebastidae > Maxillicosta > Maxillicosta whitleyi. The sequence goes on along the minus strand of JAPSES010069175.1, from coordinate 1,457 downwards.
AGTCTATGAAACTTACAAGTCTATGAAAGTGGGTCAGCTAGGGCTAGAAAGGAGGCAAACCCTTTGGTCAACCTGCTTAACATTAGTATAGTCATGGCCAGAAAATAAAAACATTTATTACTTTTGCATAAAACTTTAAAGTAATATTGAAAAAAATATAATTCAAACATCCTGAACTGTAAATACATTTGAATAGATTTAAATGTCGAGATGGTTGTACCATGTTATTTTGACAGGTTAAATGAGAAAAAATTACAAATTGAGAGGATCCAGGTATCTTACCTAGCGGGGGGTACTCAGAAAAGCTCTCCACACACATGGGTTTTCCAGGGATCATGTCCACAATTGCAGCATCTCCTGACTTCAGGAATTTAGGATTGTCTTCAAGTTTTTTCCCAGAGCGACGGTCAATCTTTTCTTTGAGCTCTGCAAACTTACATGCGATGTGTGCAGTGTGGCAGTCCAATACAGGGGCATAGCCAGCACTGATCTGCCCAGGATGGTTCAGGATAATCACCTGAAGAACCCGAGACACGTGGACAGGTAAAGACAACATTTACATGCACACACAGTCATTAAAGGGCAACATTTAAGGAAGAATTCTTTCCAAAGCCAGAGGATGTAGACCTGGGAGGTGAAGCTGGCAGCCTCCTGTGGCGGGTCACTCCTGCTATCACCAGCCACGTTGCCACGGCGAATATCTTTAACAGACACGTTCTTCACATTAAAGCCAACATTGTCCCCAGGCAGGGCCTCGGTCAGGGCCTCGTGGTGCATTTCCACAGACTTCACCTCAGTGGTCACATTGACAGGAGCAAATGTCACCACCATACCAGGTTTCAGAACACCTGTCTCCACTCGGCCAACTGGCACGGTCCCAATGCCTGAAGGAAAGGAGGTACAGAACATTACAAGTACAAGTCAAACAAAGTTTCACCTCCGCAGGATTGTGGTAAATTGGATTTAGACACATCTCAGTCAACTGCCACCTTGAGCTTCTGTTACTATATACTGTAAATGATGAAATCAAAGTGATGAAATTAACTTTTTTTTTTTTTTTTACTTTTTAGAGTAATCCCTGAGAAAGCAACAAAGCACAATTTGATCTACAGCAGGAGTCACCAACCCTGGTCAACCCTTGAGATCTACTCTCCTGCATGTTTTAGATATCTCCCTCTTCCAGCACACCTGATGGTTTTTATCAGGCTTCTGCAGAGCTTGATGATAAGCTTATTATTTGAATCAGGTGTGGTGGAAGAGGGATACATCTAAAACATGCAGGATAATAGATCTCTGGAACTGAGGTTAGTGACCCTTAATCTACAGAATGAGTCTATTACACCTAGTGAAGTAAAATTATACAAATTTCAGTTTGCAAGCACAGGCTGAACAGCATCATCAGAAGGTGTAGCGGGATAGCGGGGGTCAGCTTTGAGGAGCTGACTGTCTTATACAGA
>JAPSES010069164.1:0-11029 GCA_029822895.1 Maxillicosta whitleyi | reverse complement strand
TTATATATATATATATATATATATATATATATATATAATGACAAGTACTAATTTTCTTTTTGGTCTAATGTGAAAAAAATAACATTGCACTACGAAAATATTTACATTTAAAACTATCCTTTAACAGTAAAATGTGACTTTTTATTTAATTTTAACACCGTTCTGCCTTTTACCAAAGGGTTTGTGTCTTTGTAGATCCACTGTGACTACATTTGAACAATATTCTGCCTAATTTTGTTAAAATTGCACTTATTTTTCTTACAAAATGTAAGTTTTTCCATTATATGCTGAACCGGTATCAGACTGACCTCTGTTTTCAACCCATTCTCGCAGCTCGCTGAAGACGTCATATGCCACAAGGCCGACCTGCGCTTCGTCTCCATCTCCGGTCAGAAGGTTCTGGATTCTGTTCAAGGAGCTCTGGAACAAGTCGGAGGTTCAGACCCGGCTCTGGACGGCACCAAACAGCTGGTGACCGACAAGCTCCACGACGCCAACCACAGATACACAGCACTGCATACAAAGGTGGGTGATCTAAGGTGTTTTCACCCCCCCGATGGACTTATTTACCTCAAATCATCCACCGTCAAACTGCTGATAAAATAAAACTTAATATAATGTAGCATAAGCTCGCTGTCGGGTGGAAACCTCATGTCCAAAATGGTTGTTTTTTCAGAAACTGTAAAAACTGTAAAGGTTTAGAGTCAAGAGATGTAGAAATAAGCTGTTTTTCTGTCTAAAACTGCCAGTCCAACATGAAGACTGAACGACAGAATCATTTAATGACAAACACATTCTAAAAATGAATAAATAAATACACACCTTTCTGGCTGCACTACAAAGAGGTAAATGACTTCATCTGCACAAAGGTCCAAAAATAAACAAATTGACCTATTAGTAAAATGTATGTATGAGTAGCCCTGCAAGTACAATATCAACAAACCTGGAGGTCCATTTGTTTCATTAAGGTGCTTTAAGACTGATTAAAAAACACACATGGCACAATCTTTGTCAGTTTTTGTGTCACACTTAAATGTTTCCCCCCTGCAACACAAAGTACTGGAAATACATTCCCTGTATAATCCACAAAAATGCACAATTAGAGATTAATACCATTTGTTATTTCACATCAAAAATGAAACTTCAATGCAGTTGGCTCAGCAGATAGAAATACAATACAATAAATACAAACAGGCACTATATATACAGGATACTATATACAAGATGGAATAAATATGTCTGTAGACACTATAGAATGTAGAAAACAAAATGAAAATTTATACTGCATATTGCATTGAGTTCCATGTTTAATCCACAATTATAGATTTAGACCAGATTTTACATATGCATATAAAAACTATAGAGATAGAATAAACATGTATATAAAAACAATGTGTGAGTAAAATGTATAATCCACAATAATGCACATTTATACATGAAATTAGCTTAAAAAATTAACACAGTCATAACATAAATTAAATAATGGCAGTTAAATGTGCGTATCTTTAGCTTAATTTAAACACATGCTGGTGTTAATCTTCTTCGTTGGTGCGCTACAGTCTACAGAGCTGGGGGGCCGTTTGTCGGGTCTGTTGGAGAGGTACCAGCAGTATCAGGATGAGGTCGTCTCGCTCCACTCCTGGCTCAGCACTCAGGAACAGAACCAAAGCATCGCCAAGACCAGCGGGGAGACGGACCCTCAGAACCTGCAGAACACGCTACGACAAGTACAGGTAACGTTTAACACAGGACGCGGCGTTACAGGACGGAAAAACGGAGTTGATATCCTGCTCCGGTTGTCTTTAATCATTCCCAGTTTTTACGTCGTATTGTGGAGTAGAGATTCAGTCCGGAAATTAAAATCTGGAGAAAAAAATGTCTGGGTTAAAAAAGAACTAGAGCGACTGAAATGATGCGTGCGTCCGTCCACAGCTGCTGCAGGACGAGTTGGCGGAGCGATCGGTGCAGCTGGAGAAGGTGAAGAGAGCAGGAAGAGATCTGGTCAGCACCGATGAATCCCCCTCCCTGAAAGCTGTGGACATCCTGTGTGCTGCAGGTAACGGAGTTAAATATGTTCTGATCCAGTACATCAGGGGTGTCAAACATGTGGTTCATGGGTCAAATCTGCCGCGTCAAAGGGATAAAAGTGCAAAAATGACACTGACAGTCAATGTTACACACACACCGATGTGATCCTGAGCAAAATAATGACATAATAATACATAAATAATAACAGATTTTCTTCTTGAAAATAATGTGAAAAAAGTAGCATCACACTATGAAAATATTTACATTTACAAAGTATCCTTTCACAATAAAATGTATTAAAAACCCATATGAACAACCATAAATGTGCAATTTTAAGTTTTCTGTTCTGTGCATTTGTAAGTTGTGTTAAAAATAAGAAGAGATCTAATATCGTAGAAATTGTTCTTATTTTAGTTCCGAACTTCAAAATTGTAACAATATTATGGCTGTTACCAACTGTTTATGTAACATTTTATGTGATATATATGTATAAATAATATGTCCAGGCATAATGTTGTTATAATTGCACTAAATTTTCTAATGAAATTTCTTTTTTTTATTAGGTTATTCACATCTGTTTAGTACAATGTAAATATTTTCATACTTTAATGTGATTTTTTTTTTTGTACTAAATTACCTTGGTGTTGTCATTATTTTTAGATTATTATATTATTATATTACTTGGGCTGTCACACCCCTGCAGTGGACGTTCAGTTCCTGACGTTACATTCAGATCTTTAAATCGTAACTGGATGGTTGGTTTGTACTTGTTCCAGACGGTTTGGAGAAAAGGTTCGGATCCCTGTCGGCGTCGGTCTCGGAGCGGGCCGAGCATCTCCAGACCGCCGTGGCCCAGTCCGTCAGCGTCCAGGAGGGTCTGAAGGGTCTGCTGAGCTGGTTGGACAAACTGGTTCTGAACCCAGGAGCGGTGGAGGCAACGGCACAGGCGGTCCAAGACGCCCTGACCCAGAACCAGGTGAGGAAACGAGCCGGGCTTTTACAGAATACAACCATTAAAATATGTACATATTTAAGGTTTGTCAGATTTATCTGCAGTTAAACTATATGGACAAAAGTAGTGGGACACGTTCAGGTGTTTCTTTACCAACAGGGGTCTGGAATACAAAACAGTAACGATATATGATATAATATAGTTTTATATTTTAATATAATGATCATTGCGTTGCATTGGATAGTCAATATTAACGGACAAATCATGGCTCCAGCTGTAAGATGAACTGTTCATCCTGATTTTAGGTAAAAACATCAATATTTCCTTAAAATTTAATGGGAGACATTTCTTCATAAGTGAGATGTGAAGAAAGTAGATGGTCAGTTGTGGTAGAAAATTATTATTTAAAGTCAGAGCATTATATATTTAGAGGTAGAATACTTCAAATCATAGTCATGGATTAAAAAAAATCAATGTTGAGAGAAATTAAATTCATTTTGGAAGCAAAGATAACAAATTAAATAAAACCAACCAATGCAATGATATTTATAACAATAAAAAAAATTCATAATGACATTTGTCATTATTGTTTTGTGTCCCAGACCCCTGTTAGAAAAACAAACCCCAATACTTTTGTCCATAAGAAGTAAATAAATATCTGTAAAATAATAGTTTTTTTTTTTTTATTTTCTTTAATTTTTCTACATTGGCCCTGAGGTTCAAAACATTTACTGTATTTTGTTTCTAAGTTTCGTTCTTAAATTCCCTGTGAAGCCTCAGGTTTTAAACGCACCTTCTCTTTGCGTTCGCAGAAGCTTCGTCAGGAGCTTCTGTCCAGACAAGGCAGCGTGGAAGCCACACGGGACTCTGTGTCCAAACTCCTCCAGAGCTCGGACGCCTCCACAGCTTCTGGTCTTCAGGGCTCACTAGACGAGCTGACGCAGCGCTACGCCGCCGCTCAGGCCAGTCAGGCCGAGAGGGAGGCGGAGCTCAAAGGCCTGTTACCCAGATTAGAGAACTACGAGCGGCTTGGGACCGACCTCCAGGTCTTCACCCAGAGCCGACTGAAATCACTGAGCCCGGTGGGACAACCGGACCGCAGCGTGGAGGACTACCGGCAGACCGTCGAGGTCAGGGGGGGGTTATTTACTGTCATTTTACATCTTAATTATATAAGCTCATTAAAGTGCTCATGTTCTTTATTCTTTTGTCATTATTCTTATGTATATGAATGTTCTGAACACTGGTGTTCTACAGCAACAAAAGAATGACTGAGCCTTGAGTTAATGAGGTTTATTACCCACGGGGACTCGGACCCTTGTGTAATTCTTAATTTTACACTCTCTTTTATGAAACATTTTTGCTCCTTGTAAATTAAATATTGTAATTCCCTACTTACCTCCACTATTACACCCTCAAGAGGACGATTATTGTTTTATAAGCGTTTATGATCAGCCATTTTGCAATAAAAAAATAAAACAACAATTTACTCCAGTGACTAAGGAAGCACAAACTCTTACAGTATAAAGGTCATTTTAACACTGTTTACATCATCCCTGGATGTTAAATGTTTGTGTGTGTGTGTGTGTGTGTGTGTGTGTGTGTGTGTGTGTGTGTGTGTTTGCAGGAGGTCAAGTCGGAGCTGGAGCAGGAGGCGGGGCAACTGAAGTCCTTCTGCAGTCTGGGCACCGAGCTCAGCCAATCTAAAACCTTGAGTAACACTCAGAGCTTATTGGACAACGTCAAAGAAGTGTCTGACCAGTTCAACCAACTGGAAACCAGCGTCAATGAGAGGTAAAAAAAAAAAAAAAAAATGTCAAGACACACGGGAAAATTTGAGCCATAAATGATTAATTAGAGAAAAAGATAAGAAACTTATTATATAATAAAATCTTCACATCTCTTTGAGGTTGAATTGGCAAATTGCAAGAACTCATAAGAAAACCTTGATTATTTTGTTAGATTCACATTTGTCATAAATATTTCTGCTTTTAATTTTTTTTTTTTTAATTATTTGCACATTCTCTCTGTATTTATCCTTTTATTTCTTTTAGTTATGTCTTTAATTCATGCTTGGGGCAGAATAAAACTTAAGAGCAAGTCAAAGATTTGGAAATAAATGCCTTAACCTCAGTTGGAAAAGGCCCCACAGAATACACAAGGGGGCGACAGACACAAAGCCACGTGTCCGCCTTCCAGTTGTGTTGTTTTCGGTCCCATGTGGTGTTGTAACAGACCAGCATTCAGCTCTTTTTAAAGTCAAACCCGTGAACCCGCAGAGACAAATGAAGATTTGATTGGACACGGGTTGTCATGCCTCCAAAAAACGCTGCGAGTGGCTCCTGTGGAACAGACCACGCTACTGGCATTTCTAAAATTTCTTTTTCTAAATCTGTAGTCTTCGTGGAGCACCAGTTGCTATGCCGACCCTGTTTGACGTCGTATCAGTGAGCAGCTTCACTTGAAGCCTGTCAGCAGGGGGCTGCACATGTATAAATACCTTCAAGAAGACTCTGTTGGGTTTTTTTGGACTCCCGTGTAGAAATATGAAAACGCCCGATCAGATATTAAATGACAGAATGGATCTTGGTTCTAAATCAGACAAAATCTCCTGGGAATCATGTCGAACATACTGTGTCTGATGTAGGAGATTCTTGTTGTTGATGTTTCCCAGCAGTTGGTCACCAGCTACTATACTGTATCTGAGCGGACGAGAAGGTCCAGGCTCTAATATAAGCAGAGTGGACACGGCTCATTGTCCGTCCTATAAACGGACCTCTCGGATAACTCCCAGCCTCGAATCCCGAGGGGGAAAAAATAGCTCCATGATAATGATACCGTTTCATGCCAGACAACTTCTGTGAGCTGTTTTGTCTACAGGCAGTCACTTCTATTCCAGCCGTGGCTCAGAACCATCACATATAAAGACGGGGAGGTCCAGGTTGTGTTAATGCTGCCTTAAGGCCGACAGAGCTCATGGGATTTCAGATGTTGTTTGTGTTGTTTTTTTGTTTTGTTTTTTCTTTTCTAACTTGTCTTGTCCAGCATCATAGCAGCAGAATGGTAGTTTAGCTGCTTTTTGAAGGGAAACTTCATGAAGTATGTGAGGTTCCCCTTCATTATAATGACTTTATTATGAGCTTTGTTGAACCACATTCTGATGCCGGACACGACACGAAGAGAAGGGGGGAGGGGGAAAGAGGTGGAGAAGACCCTCACAATAGAAAATCAACAATAACAGAAAACGTATTGATAATTATAATAGGAACAATATCTAGAACCAGAACTGTGTAGACTGGACAAAGAAAGACATGATGATGAGATGAAGTAAATAACACCAGTTTTTGTTGTTTATACACATAGAATAGGGTTAAAATTCTCAAAATTCAATATGGAAAGTCAATCCTTAAGGTCAGAAACCCCCAGGTGGAGGGTGAGTACGGTATGTGGTCAGCTCGAGGCTGGACTCAGGGAAGAGGACGCCCCCGCCTTGCATAGTCCCAGGGGGTGCGCCATGTAAACAACCAGGCATTTCTCATAATTGGACATGAGACACAAGCTCAGACTTGATCAGCCTGTAGCTGGCCGCCGTTGATGAGGGTGTCTAGTGTTGAAACGTCCAAAATGACGTGTCCTCAAACTTGCATCCTGTCCATGTCATGTGCGTGTCTCATTTTTTTATGATTCTAACTAAAAACAGCATTTCAACAGAAAGATTTGGCCGATGCTTTTATCCAAAGTGACTTGCAAGGTATAGGCATGTTTAGCATAAAGGGCCTTGTCTAAGGGCTCACCTGGGATTCAAACTGGCAACCTTCCATACTAAAGTCAGCGGTGTAAACTACTAAACTATCCAATGCATATTTCAGAGTGAAACATTTCACAAAACGCTTTAATATGGACATGGTTTAAGGAAATACTGATATATTTGCCATATTTGCTGCCATATTTTCACATTTATTTGTGAAGATAATACTTTTAATTATGCGTAGAAATGAAACCAAAAATACACAACAAAAGAGCAAAAATCCATTACATAATGTTCCACATATTCATCAAACACCAAGTTCATGTCTGACTCGGTTGTTTAGATTTTCTGACTGTCTGTAAACGTCTTCTTTTTGCAGTTGATAGTTTTAACCCAGACCACTCCAATGATAAATACCCCATTGTACATTTGGAAAACAATACAAAAGAAATAGTTTGGATGATCATTTGTCAGTATTTGTTTTTATGTTTTGTCCCAAAAGCAGTGAAATGTACGTTATTCAATTTCAGATTTATTCATAAACAGGGTCATTATCAAAGGGATTGTATTTAGTCTTGAAAAGCACTAATGTCCTTTGTGTTGTTTTTGTTTTTCTACTTGTTTTCTTCTGCCGCTGGACTTGATACCATTTTAATCTTTTTTTTTTTTTTTGCAGGTTTGCTGCGATTCAGGCGTGTGAGCAGCAGCTGCTCCAGTTCCGCGGCCTCTCCGGCTCCCTCCTCAGGTGGCTTCAGACTGCACAAGACCAGCTGCCCTCCAAAGAGGCCAACCTCAACACAGAGGGTCTGCAGAGACGAGTCCAGCAGCTGAAGGTCGGTGTGGTTTTTGAACAAAATCTGCACCAAAATGAGCTCTGCAGCCAGAATGTTAATGGAAAACCATCAGGAAACTTTTATAAATACATCTCATACAATTAGAATAATGTGAAAAACCACACATTTTGGACAGTTGAGTTCTTTTAGAGTCAGTGTTAACTGTTATAACATTATTTTTCCTACAACAATCCCATAGCAAACACATTCACCAAAATATTTAACATGAATTTTTATTCAAAGTAATCCACAAATATACTGTCAAGTTGTTTTTTCCAGGAGAAATGTAATCTCATTTGATTTAAAATATTAAAAATGTTGGTTTAAGAAAATATTCCAGATAATAATGACTTAAAATTAACTTAAAATTAATCGTTAACGCACTAAAACATGCATTTTCATAATATCCCGGGTGAGGAAAATGACTGTTTTCCACATTAAAAGTGAAAGCTCTTCCACTAATCACCAATTTAAAAGTATTTCAATTCAACGCATTCTTTACAAAAAAAAATTGTCATTGTTAAAACAACAATATAATATCCAAACACCTTCCAGACCGGCACAACAACACAAGTGCAGAAATTAAAAAAGGAAACTATAATAGATTAGTCATTATAAAATATTTCAGCACAGATACTATTTACAAGGTAGTAGAACATGGCATCGACGTAATAATATTTTACATCAGTGTATTATTGATGCTTGTAATGAGCGTCACTTTCTTGATTTTTAGTGTTTTAGTTCATTTGTGCAACAGGTCGGCCATTATATCAGTTTTATAAAATGACACTTTCAGCCTCTTCATCATATAATATTGCATATTTATTATCATATGCCGTTCTTACTTACTGACTGTAAATATCTTGTGCCATCAGGACTTGGTGAATGACTGGGAGTCGCAGCGATCCAGGGTTCAAGAGTTGAACAAGTCGGGCTCCGAGCTGGAATCCCTCATCATCGACATCACCGCCCCCCAAACCAAAACCGGTAAGACCCGTGTGAGGATGAGCGGGGATAGAAAAACTGTCAAAATATAATAATCACCCCACGCTCCCTCAGTTTAAATGACTTGTTTTCCGCGTTAGAACAGAGGTGAGATTTGCAGGTTGATGTAGGCGGAAGAAAGCAAAGAAGAAAAAGAGTTTGCCATAAAACCTGTTAAATACCAACACTGTCGCTGTAATTTCCTCTGGTTCAGCAGATTTAAGTAATGTCAAACATCTGGAACAGAAAACACATTAAAAATATGTTCAGGATGAAGCTCAATGTCACTGCTGTCTTTTTATATCACAAACATGGTTATATACTAAACATGTACATTACAAAAATACGGATTAATTTTGCTTTAAGATTAAATGATAAAGTAAAACAGAAATATAGGATTTATCTAGTTCATGGATACATGCATTATAATTATAATTATTATTATTATTATTATTGTTACATGGCTGTGTTATGTAAAGACCATGGGTTTCCTCCATGTCTCTGTTTCCATGGCTTTTGTCTCGTCTCACTCTGTCATCCAAGGTGTTGTAGTTTTTGTGATTCAGCTTTGTGATGTTTTTATACCTCGCATTTTATTCTGGTGGACGGAGTAATCACCCTCGGGTCAGAACAAAAATCTACGACTATCAATGGCATCGCTATTGATGTAAGAACGGAAGTGATTTTGTTTTTTATCATGAAAACCATGTTAAATATACAGATTATCAGCTCTGAAATTAAACTCTAATGAGCTGTTTTTGTTCTCATTATATTTGTCCAAACAAATGTACCTTTAGTTGGACCAGGCATTAAAATAAACAAGATAGAAAATAGGGTGATCTAATAATTTTTTTGAGACTGTAGATCAGGGGGGTCGAACTCATTTTAGTTCAGGAGCCCAATTTAATGTCAAGTGGGCCGGACCAGTAAAATAAAAACTATTAACCTTTAAAAACTATCCTTTCTCCAAAAAAAAGATGTGAATAACCTGAAAAAAACTTACATTTTGTAAGAAAAATAAGTGCAATTTTACCAAAATTATGCAGAATATTGTTAAAATGTAGTCAAAGTGGATCTACAAAGACACAAACCATTTAGTAAAAGGCAGAACTGTGTTAAAATTCACATTTTACTGTTAAAGGATAGTTTTAAATATAAGTATTTTCATAGTGCAATCTTATTTTTTTCACATTAGACCAAAAAGAAAATAAATACTTGTCATTATTTGTATATTATCATGTTATTATTTTACTTGAGATCACATTGGTCTGTATTTGGCTCCTGAACTAAAATGAGTTAATTCACAAATTCATCCCGCGGGTAGGGGATTCAAGTTTCAGAGCAGACCAGAGCTGTTCTGTTTCAGTAAAACTATATGAGGCTCAGCAGTAAAAAATAAATAAATTACCACTGTAACATCTGATCCACAGAGCTAATCAAAAAACTAATAATTCCTATGTATAAATGACACATAAACTATATTATCAAACAATGGCATCTAACACAAACACTAGTGACAGTTGAAGGCTCTGTCATGGAGTCTAAAAATTACAAAATAAGCAACATAAACCTCAAAATAATGTTAAAATAACCAAAATGGCCACCAGTGTTGGCTGATGTTGGAGAACTGATAGTGACACGTGACCCAAACTGAAGCTGGTTAGTTGTTACGTATTTGCTGAATGAGTCTAAGACATACTGACGTATTGTGATGCTGTGTTGCTTTTTTACTGATGTTTGAATAAACCAAACCCACAGGATGAAAACACCTTTTATGTGTTCACATTTCTATCATATTGGCACCTCACTCGTCCTGTGACTGTGTGACCATGTGACCCCGGCGTGGCGTTGGTGTTGTGGTACTGCCGTCTCAGTCGGTGTATGTCTTTCTCTCAGGTGCTCCTCAAATCAATGGCTCGACCAGTCCCAGCAGTGTCAATGGCATTCACACCTGTAAAGGTGAGCTCTTCCTCCAGGTCTCTGTCGTTCTGTCATTTTCCTGTTAATCCTCTCCTTTGACCTGCGCTCGTCCTCATTTGCTCAAAGTTTGGGGGAAATTTTAGTACAGGCCAAAATTTAGTGCAGGGTTCCCACAGAAAAAAAATCCCAAAAGTCTTGAATTTACAAAATCTGTCTTAAATTTGATCAAATTGTTTAATGTATTGTCTTTAAATGTGTCAAAGCTGAAAAGAAAGTAACTTTAGTTTACCGTGTTTTCCGAATTATAAGTCGCTCTGGAGTATAAGTCGCACCACCATTTAGGGGCGGCTGTGGCTCAGTTGGTAGAGCAGGTTGTCCAATGACCAAAGGGTTGGCCGTTCAAATCCTGGCTCCTACTTTTCCACATGTCAAAGTGTCCCTGAGCAAGACACTGAACCCTAAATTGCTCCCAATAGGGTCTGGCATAGTAGTGCCTTACATGGTAGATTAGCATAGTAGCCGTCTACTGGTGTATGAGTGTGTGTGTGAATGGGTGAATGTGAG
>JAPSES010069123.1:0-11031 GCA_029822895.1 Maxillicosta whitleyi | reverse complement strand
TAGAGTGCCCTCTGGTGGTTTAGTGTGAAAATAACATGTGAAATGATATAATAATGTGTTAATAATTTCACACATAACTCGCTCCAGAATATAAGCCCAGACAAACTATGAAAAAAAACTGTGATTTATAATGTGGAAAATACGGTAATTCATAGAAGTGCGGGTAGTTACCCACATAGATTTTGTCACTCAAATGGTAGGCTACCATTTAATAATCTAAACAGCATTATTACCCAGGTGACCCACGAACTTATCGCTAATATGTCTACTATCATGTAACGTCAGTATTGGGTGTCAATCTTTCGTGCACATGTAATTAATTGCGTACATGCTTATTGGTCAAATGGCACTATAAAAGAAATATCCTTTCAAAATATTACTCACTAACAAACACCAGAGTCGAAGTTAACTCCACTTCTGACTGTTACTGTAGCTCATATCGATGGGTGTTTAAACAGTGAAAGTGCTCGGGGGTCATGTGCATGCGTGCACATGCTCAGTAGCACTAGGTAGCTCAACAGGACACCAGGTTGCTACGTAACATCAGCTGATCTTCCCAGCCAGTACAATGTAATGTTTTTAATAGAAAATTTTTGGAGAGGGTTATGGTTAGGACTTTTGATTGTTGGTTTAAGGCTGAGTTATCGTCACCGGCAAAGAAAAGAACAGAAAGACACTTGGATCTGGACAACAGGAAACAAGACCGACATGAGATTAACACCGAATGTGAAAGTTCAGGTGACTGTCACCTACCTCTGGGGTTTTCATGTGTTTTACTGTCTTTCCCACAGACGTTCCTCTGCTGTATTTCACTCTCCTCATTCAACAGGAGCTGACAGCAGCAGGTTCATGTTGTAAAAATGTTTGAGGCAGGAGGTGGTGGCGGTTCTGTATGTGTGGGTATTTGTTTTTTAATGCAATACTAAAATGCTTAAGAATCGTCTGTGTTAAGAAATGAAATTGCAATCTTTTAACAATTAATCGTGCAGCCCTACTTCACTGGCTAATGATAGAAACTGAATATAATATTCATAATTATGTTTTCATAAGTGTGTAATCACCGAAAAATACAAGGTTTTGCATTATTGATACCACAGAATCAACTCTTTCGTCTCCAGAGGGAGTGGGTTGTGTTTCTACAGAAGCTCAGAATAGAGGTTTTTTTTCTGTTTTATAGTGAGTGCATTATTGTCATATAATGAGTTAATATCCCCTCAACGGAAAATCAGAGAATGAATGAAACAAACACTAGCTCTCACATGGGACCTTCATGTTTTAACAGCTATTGTAAGTCAAGGTCGAGCTTCTACTATAAATACTATACATCATAACCTTTAAAATATGTGGAAATATTCATAATACCAATACACACTGTGTGTAGAATGTGGGTTGGGTTTTACTTGTGCTGTATATGGAGGCATGTCCTCAAGTTAAGAAGCAGGCATGAATGTGAATTTGTTCTTCCTTTCTATCTGTTTTGCTGTCTGTTCTCATTCCCCTTGCCCCAGTTAACTTCTCCGTCTCTACCAGCCTCTAACTCTGTTCTCAGATCTGTCTCTGTGAGACACTGGAGGGAATTGCTCTGGGTCACACTGTCTCACTCCTTCCCTTATCAGCTCTCTGCACTCCTCTGCTCCATTCGCCTCTTGTTTGAGAGGCTGTTGATTTGAACTTGTGTTTCCTGACTGTCGGCCTCTGCCTCCATTTTAACACTGCCACAGTCAGCGTCAAACATCCCCCTGTTCCATGCCTGGAGCTTTGAGCTGATAGCACCATTGAGTTACTGCAGGAGGCTCGTGCACAGCTCAGATACAAAACCCACATCAGGCTCTGAGCATCCAGCCGACGCCGCTGTCACCGCATCTCAGTTACACATTATTGTGAGTAACAGTGAAGGAGTTCAGTCGTTCTTGAGGGTGATTCAAAAGGACACGGCGCCCGATGAACCGTGGAGCTCATTAAAATGGAGCATTTAAACTTCCAAGTCTGAAAATGTGCTGAATAGTCGACAACCAGACTTCACTTTAGCATGCATCCATTTTGGATTTGACCTCTTTGGATTTGAGAGTCAGCAGACGATGTATGTAACGCACATATTAGCTCTCTAACTTTAGAGGACGTCGTCTTGTGTTTTCCATAATTATCTGCCTTGGAGATCTGATATCTCCCCCCTGTCTGCACTTGAAAGGGTTGCTGTTGAAATGATCATGGTGCTCCTTCACTGTGCCGTCTCCTGCTCCGTGTGAGCGTCACTCTTTAGCTGACTATTATGTCTTGTGCCTGACTGCACAAAGCGCTCTGAGCTCAACTCGTCTCCCCTGGCAATTGTTGTGTCTGAGGTGATCATGTCAGCTTGATCATTTAGTCAGCCTTGGGAGCTTAGACGCATTCGTTCGGCCATGACCAGCTGTCAGTTTGGGCTTGACAGCGTATGCATCTGTGTGTTCCTGACTCTAAGGCGCTGACTTAATTTTGCCTTCCACTTGCTTTGAGACTCATGAGAGTTGGTATATTTTATTTATGCATGACTGCGTCTTTGTTTTTAAACACCAAAAAAAAAAACAACTTGGAAGGTGTTTGAATATTGCATGGATGCACCGTCTCTAACCAGTTTTACAACTAAGACTTTGCGAGCAGTCGTTGCTGGAAACAGTTTGTTGTTATTGCTCATGCACTTGTTGCAGAATTTTTCTTGTGGTGTAAAAGCTCTAAACGGGAGCCTCGTAAAACTTACCCTCAGTGATACGTACTTCATGTCAAAGCAATCAAAACCAAATCCTTTATGAAAATGGCATTTTCATAACAAAAGCATGCACCATAAATGTGATATATTTGCTCATACAGGCTGAACATAAACGTGGAAAAGCTTCAAATTAAAGGATGTTTTTTTTTTTTTGCCACAGCAGATCAAACACAAGGAAAACTTAAGGAAAAATGTGCTTATTGTACAATAGAACAGTGCCGTTTTTGCAGTTAGCTTACACACCAAACTATAGTCTAACTGATTTATTGCCCCGCGGATTAATCTCATATCACCAATTAATCAACATTGGCCAATTTGTAACAGATGTACGAACTTTTTTCTGTGTCTGTTCTGCCCGAAGAGTTAAATGAAAAGTAAAGCCCTTCAGTTCCACTTTCTCTTTGACAATCATGCCCCCACCACCACACACACAGACAATCACAGACCACTACCACCCCCCTTTCCCCCAATATATCGGATATCAGCTTTTTTTTTAGCCCCTGTTATCAGCATCGGTATCGTCCGAAAAATCCCATGTCGGTAGGGCTCTACGCCAAAGGTTAATGCCTAGACCAGGGGTCAGTAACTAACCCAGGTCCTCCAAAGTCACTATCCTGCATGTTTTAGATGTATCCCTCTTCCAACACATTTGATTCAATGATTAGCTCTACAGAAGTCTGATAACGACTGTCAGGAGGCTCTCAAGGACCGGGGTTGCGGACCCCTGGCTAAACCACAAGTTTTACAACTAAACCTATTAAAAGTGCAAATATATTTTTGCTTCCTATTTGAGTGTTTTACATTTGACCCATATGAAATGTTTTGTAATAATTGGCAAAACATGTCAAAAACATATGCAAAATGCAACTGAAATAGTTTGGTGTTGGTATTGGGAATTGGCATATCTATGAACCCAATCTTATTGCTTTTTGGGGTTACACATTTGGGGAAACATATAGCTTTTTCAACATTGCTGGCTCGCCACTTGATTTTTTGATTGATGGAAGGGTGCTGCCCCACCCACTGTATCACATTGGATTAAAGATGTTTTGTTCCATCTTAAGTTTGAAAAAATTAGATATGTGATGAGGAATTCTGAACAGAAGTTTCATCAAGTATGGAGACCTTTTCTGACTTTTTTTAGCCAACCATCAACAATGGTATCAGAGTGATTTTGGCCATGTTTTGGTGGACATATTATTTCTTGGTCTGAATAATTGTGTGTATTTTTTTTTTTTGGGTTACATCCATTCTGTAAGTGACAGTGGGGTTGGGATTGTTGTTTTTGTGGGTGGGTTTTTCTTGTTATCTTAAAAACCAATAAATATATGTTAAAAACACTGAAATTAGTTTGGTGTTAAACCTCATGTACGTTCACTTTGTTTGTGAGACCTTTGCAAAGGAGAGCAGGACAGCAGACAAAAAACAAAGAAGGGGAACAGGTATCAGACAGAAACCTGGAAGGAGCCTATGTGGATATAGACCTGGACCTCGACCTGGACTAGGGTTGACATTCCTTGTGGGGTGAATGAGGTGAACAGATGCTTAGGACCAAATCCAAACAGAAACAGTATATATAAATAATCTACTCCATCCCTATAAATGCCATACAATACTACTGGATTTTATTGATTGATTTTTTTCCTGTATGTGTTTGCTGAGCGATGGGACTTCATGTCTTCCTCTGTTGCTGCCATTTTGAAAGACGCAGCAGACATTGTGTGTAGCTTTTGCACAACAAACTATGACACATGGAATCTGGGAAAATACCACCTTGTGTGCTTTATCCAACCCTGACCCATCTCCACTCCTTTGTGTGTTTGTTTGTGAATGTATGAATAGAATATCTAATGTAAAAGAGTGAAATGTTTTGCAAGAACTGTGCTACAGAGATGCAAAAAAACTGCAACACATACATACATTTTACTTTTTATAATGAAATGTTTACAGTTTTGGTACAAGTATGTGTCCTAGTGAGTTGCCTACATACTTCCATTGCTTCCAAGACAAGGGTAAACAAGAACAACAAACCAAAGCATGTTACCAAACAGAAAATATGAACATTTTCGGCAGCTGTTTAAAACACACAACTAATCCGCCCGATTGGATTAAAAGGGGAAAAGCTTTGGAGGCACGACTTCAAAAGCACAGTCACCTCTGGATTTGAAAGAGGAACATGGAATAAAACACAGTCTTTACCAGATGATTGGAGAATACAGACCTGGAATAATGTCTTAGGAGTTCCAATATTTGTAAGGCATGGTTTCAAACTTTAAAGTGGCAGGAAGCGGTAATTAGGGGTAAAATGTTGGAATATAAGAATACATGACTTCTTTCTGTAGCTCTATTGTATTCCAAATCAAAACACTAAACCGCACACATTTTCATGGAAGCTGCCATGTTGCTTCTGGGGCAAGTCATTGAAGTCATTGCAGGTCACTGGGGCAGTAGTTATCAAATGTATTTATTTTCTACACCTTGGTACTGAAAGCGCTTTACAAAACCTCACATTCACCAGTAGGTGGAAACTATGCTACTGTACCATGCAAGGCACTACTGGGAGCAGTTTAGAGCTCAGTGTCTTGCTAAAGGACACTTTGACATGTGGAAGCCAGGATTTGAACTGCCAACCCTTTGATCATTGGACAACCTGCTCTACCAACTGATCCACAGCCACCACTTCATTTTATTTACAAAGGTCACTATATCATTTATATCAATCAAATTTAATTTATGTAGCACCATATCTTAACAAACGTTAGTTCATGACACTTTACATATTGAAACCAGACTCTGAAGCCAATTTACAGAAACCCAACAGAATCCAAACGCTTGTAACTGATGACACGATGAAGGAAAAACTGCCTTTAAAAAGGTAGAAACCTGGAGCAGACCCTGACTCCTGGAGGATGGATGTCTGCTTGGACCAGTTGGGGTAAAAGAGAGAGGGTAAAGGAGGAGAAAAAAAAGAGAGAGAAATTTACTGGGGAAGGAGGGGGAGACAGATGGATGCAACTGATGCACAGATAATTGGACTAGAACTGTCCAAATTAGATCAGATGGTGTTCGAATAATTACAAAAAAACAGAACAAAGGTCCATGACTGTTAATACTATCACTACAAATGCATGTATTAACAGTGGATGTACTACTACTGCTACAAATAATACAAACCTCTACCATCTATGGAACTATATGATAACCACTATCACAGCTATATGGATAATTATGTACTGCTCTTAGTTATGCTTAGTATTAGGAAAATGGTTCATAAATAATTACTTTAAAAATGTTTCTCCTACTGTTTTGACGTGGATGCGGTGCTGGTACGGTTAAGCAACATCTCCCATTTAGCAGAAGACTTTCATGGTTTCAGCTTAGACTGATGGGAGACTCATCGGATACACTGAGCTCCTCCATGATCCTCCTCCTCTCTGCTCCTCTTCTTCTCCAACTTCTTCTTAATGCCCCAGTGAATTTCATTCTACTAACTTTACTTCTTCCCCAGAGTCTTTGTGCTTTATCTCCTCACAGGTTTTCTCAGGATCGTCGCAGGTTTTTCTATGGACCGGTTCTGGGTCTGCTGCTGTGGTCCTTTCCTGCCTTCATCATCATCATCATTGCTCATTTGCATCCTTTTGCATCATTGTGTCTCCCCCCTCCTCCCCAGTGTTTGTCTTTCTCTTTTTCTCCTGTTCTCTTCCTTTACTCTCTCTCTCTTTTACCCCAACTGGTCTTTTTTAAACCTGTTAAAGGAAGTGTTTCCTTCCACTGTCGCCAATTACAAGTGTTTGCTCCTGGAAGGTTCTGTTGGGTTTCTGTAAATTGGCCTCGGAGTCTGGTTTCCACCAGCTCCACATGTAAAGTGTCATGAGATAATGTCTGTTGTGATTTGACACTGTAGAAATAAAATTTGATTTCATTTGATTTCATTTGATATATCTGACAGATTCTTAACTTCAGCTGGAAATCATACATTTTATTGCAGTACTTCTGTGAAAACACCTTTGAATAGGTCAAATCTTTCCAAAACCTCTTGCCTTAGGGTATATTTTCTACAGCAGGAGTCTGATTTCTTCCCAGACTACCTGCTTCTCTTTCACAGTATGCTGAAAGGGAAGCAAAAGTATTTTACATTTTTGTAAGAAAATGTTTAAGTCATAAGTTTGGCTTTAAACTCAAAAACATATCTGCCGTTCTACAACCGATATCAGTATCTACAACTACTGTCTTTAGTACTTGATCAACCTCAGGACTTACTAGTATCTCATCCTCTCTTTGTTGTGAACCATCTGTAAATCCTTTCATTCTTTCCACAGTTCAGGAGGACTTTGTGTCATTGGCTGAGATGGAGGATTCCTTATTGAGGAACCTTTTCAAGGGTTACCAGAAGTGGGTGCGACCTGTCCAACACGCCAACGACACCATCACTGTACGCTTTGGGCTCAAGATCTCACAGCTGGTCGATGTGGTGAGGACACAACACACAGACACACAAACACACCAGCGTCATTTAGTGGGTTTAACACAAATGGGCTCGATTATGAAATGATATTTGTAGAAAATGTTTCTATGAAGTGGCGTCTGCTCAGTATGAGACACCGGGGTACCCACAGAGTTATTTATGATACTGATATTTGCATCTCAATTGTGTCAGTATTCTGGCATTTCTTTAGCATGTTCTCTCATTAATTTTGAAAAGCAATTTAGCGTTATTGGTTCTGGAGTGGAAGGACATAAATTACTCGCAACCAGACTGACATTTGGAAAATCAAACAGAAACAGCATGTGTCTTTTTTAATTCGTATCCAGCTTATCACGCAGAGGAGTGCTTTAAACTGTCTGAACAACATGGAGCCGTACATAAAAGCTCTAATGCCGCTAGGAGGCTCAGCCCAGCCTATTGTCTGAAACTGTCTGTACATGCCCAGGAAGCTCTCTGCAGAAATTAATTTTGCCCTATATAACACAGTTAATAAAATCCTGTTATGGTCTTTTGAGGATTGGTGGTTATTTATTGGAACAAGCAAGGAAAGGAAAGAGAGGAAGAAGACAGCGGGAAAGTGAATTTCACAGTTACTGGGAATGAAGCCAGAACTGGTGATTACTCTGTGGGAAGAATCAGAATTGGCAGGTATTGGTTTGTTTGTGTATTGTTGTGAAGGAAAAAAAGAGGTAAAAAGGTCAGTCTTAATCTGTTTGTTTGTTTTGTTTGTTTGTTGGTTGCTTGGTTGGTTGCTTGGTTGGTTGGTCAGTTGGTTGCTTGGTTGTTTTTAAGAATAATCACAAAAAAGGTGATGAAAACAGAAGACAAAATAGAAAAAAAAAGTAGTGTTAGAGGTTAGGTTCCACAGAGGATGGCTATTAGAGAAGGTCAGCACAGGAGCTGGAGCTGTGAGAATCCACTGAGGACATAAGTGTGAGAGGAAATAAGATGGGGGGGTGGGGTGGGTGAGGAGCTGGGGGATTTAAAGGGGCAAAGACAGGAAGACAGAATAAAAAACAGAAACGGAGAAAGGTGAAAAAGAGAGGCCTAAAGTAGTCTTTCAAAGCAGCAGAGGAAGTAATAAGGCCATCAGGCTGCGAGCAACCACATCACATTTATTATTTACACGAGGACACACACACGCACACACACACACACACACACACACACTAGTACTCCATTCTCTCAGAGCCACATTTTGACTACATCAGCATTTGATGTGCCAACACCTACAGACCCTGAAATCACATTTAGTAGAGTGCCACCTCCTGGTCTTCTGCGTAAAGTACTCCTGCAGACCAGTGCTTCCAGAGAAACAGGCCTGATTCACCATTTTAGTTGAACTCGGACACCATTAAGGGGGGGTAAACATGACAAATTCATAGAGGGCCCATAGAGTAGTGGAGGAGGTTCAGAACATTTGGTGTAAGATCAGATCAATAATAGACACTTGGAGGTCGGACTTTAAAAGTAGGGCTGCACGATATTAGCAAAATGTGATGTAGATACAGCATTCCAATAAGAATAATATTGGGATATTTCTCATTCACCTAAAGAAATACCAACAATACCTTAACAATGTTAAAATGAGCCAGTTGTTTGTATGCTGACTCAATTATTTATGATTTAAGACAAAATACTCAACGACTACAATCAGTTGCACAATTCTGTCCAACCATAGACCTTCAAACAGTCAAATATTTTGTCATTTTATTCACATATAACAATGTGTAAATGACATAGATGCATTTCATAATAACAAAAGTACCTCATCAATGCCATGTAAGAGCTTTAACAAAATAATATTAATTATAATTATATATAATCAATGTAATATTATAATAATTTAATAATATTCTACTTTGTTTGTCTGGTTTAGTAAATACTGCACATAAAAGTAAAATATCTAAATATAACTGTTCAGGCCTTGGGCAAAGTTGTGTCTGAAAATGTTCACATATTTTCAACATTAACTTACATTCAACCAGCAGCAGTAGCAGTATTTAATTATTTTGTTAGAAAAACTAGTGTTAGAGTGACAGAGAAAACCACTCTGGTACCACATGTGTGTAAAACAGAAAGTTAATAAAATAAAATAACATAAATTATTGCATGTCTTTGTGATGTGAATATTGCACACTCCACTACCACAATAACAATATTTAAAAAAAAACATCTGTTATCACACAGTATCATGTCTTGTTTTACATAACACATAAAAATATATATTTTTAAAAAAAATATGATTTATATATAAAATTGATCTGAACCAGCCTCAGTGTCCAAAAATGTGTAGCACCATTTTAAAATATATATATATTTTTTGTGTATATTTCAGCAAAATTTAGTTAAACTCATCAAACTTCAAAATAAAAGAATGATGCTTAGGGTAATTTTCCAACTGTTGAATGTCAGAACAGGTCAGATTTGTATGTAAGAGTTAATTAATTAATTTTTTATTTTTTTTGTCACTGAATCAAAACTGAATCAAAACAAACAACAATAGACATTAAAGTTACATCCTTTTATGCTCATATAATTGCCCGGGCTGAAATTGTGATTACATTTGCAATTTGTTTAATTGTACAGCCCTACTTTACATAATGTTTAAGCACAATGAATCATAATATGATAACACATGATCTCATCCAGCACCTCATCAGTAAATGATAAGGTTAACCTTCCTGCTTACTCTTTTGTGGTACTACTTTCTATCTCTTAATTGAAGTAGATGATTACATCAACACCCAACACTGAGGAGATTTGACATTGTTTTTCTTTTCTTCCCCCTTAATTATCAACCTGGAGAATACAACACCCCCACGACAGTTCACGCAGCTGGCTAGTGACTCCACCAGTCGGTTCTAACCAATTCAGTATTGGTTGAAAACAGACTTTTAAACCAGAATAACACCAGGTCCATGTTGGTGGAAACGGGTTATTAGATTAGGGCTGTACAATCAACAGTCAGGTTTGCTTCAGTGTTTCTTCAGACCAGACAAACCACAAAATCCATCTGACAAAACCTCCTTCTAGTACATTTCTACAAAGCCCTCCCTCGACACCCACTTAAGCTCTACACACACACACACACACACACACTCACACGCACACACACACACACACACACACACACACACACACACACACAAATTCAATGGCACCTGCTGCTATATATTATATTACATGTGAACATATAATGAAGCAGTACCTATGGGGTTCTATTAATTTTGCAAGCAGTTGGTCATTGAGAAATAACTTGTGCTGGTCTCTCTCATTAAATGCTGTGGATGTACGCCTGAAGCAAAACACTTAACCCCTGAGCTGTTCCAGTTTGCTTCCTCGCTGGCAAGCAAGAGAAGTAATTAACCCACTTCGGGGAAAAAAAAAAACTCTGTCCAACTAGGCTTAAGTTCTTCCTTTTATCCCACTAAAATTTCTGTCTCCAGCTGCTCACCTCCTCATTAGCCTCCCTTATCTTACAGAGTGAGCTTTTAGATTTATAAATAGTGAACAAAATGTCCTCCCTTTGTTCCCACAGGATGAAAAGAACCAGCTGATGACTACTAATGTCTGGCTTTGGCAGGTAAAGATGAACACATTTGTACATTTATATATAGGCAGCATTTTGTGGTAATTATATTATTTTTGCAGTTGTGAATAGGTTACATGGTGGTTAATGTTAGGAGTATTGGTATAGTGCAGTGCTTCTCAATTATTTTCTGTTTCCCTAGTAAGAAGAAAACAATTTGCGTCCCCCCCCCCCCCCACACACACACACACACACACACTCTGCCTCTGC